>JACVVK020000333.1:580000-627500 GCA_018292915.2 Batillaria attramentaria | reverse complement strand
CCCTGGGTGCCGGTCTCGTCTCTCTGTCGGGTTTTGTGGGGCAGAAAATAACCATTACTCCGCCATCAAAAGGCGATAGAGTCGCCCACTGGTGTCTTGTGAAGTCCGGGGTGCGGTAGGAGAGAGGGTGTAGCGTCTGTTGTCAGTTGGGAATCGTCTCAAGGGAGCTTTTGTTCGTTCACTCGGAAGCTAATGGCTGACTGATTCAGTTGTTCTTTCACTCACTCACTCACTCACTCACTCACTCACTCACTCGATCAACCATCACTCTTTTTCTTCCAGTATTTCAAGCAGTCATTCACCCACTCACTTGCACAGGCGCATTCAAGTTCACGCACTTATTCGTTCGTTCGTTCACACACTTGTTTTCCTCTAAATTTCCACGAACCCACTCACTCACTCACTCACTCACTCACTCGATCACTCACTTCTTTTGACCTCCTACTTCAATCACTCGCTTGCTCACTCGCTCGCTCACTCACTCACTGTTTACTCGTTCACACACTTTTTTCCTCCCATGTCCACCCACCCACCCACCCACCCACTGTTTGCTCGTTCACACACTTTTTTCCTCCCATTTCCACCCACTCACCCACTCACTTCTTTTGACCCCATATTTCACTCACTCACTCATTCACTCACCCACCCATTCACCCACTCGTTTGCGTGTACACAAACTTTTTCTTTTATTCTCGTAATTCCACTCACTCGCCCACCCACTCACTCACTGACTCGCTCACTGAAAAAAAAAATTGCTCACTGACATCAAACCGCAGACACATACTGACATGCACAGCGACACACCAACACACAGACACACAAACGCGTCGACTGACAAACTGACACCAACACACAGGCAGATCGACACACAGCCATCAAATCGTATGCAAAACAATGCATGTTTCGCCTATCACCTCTAATCAGACAGACATCAAACATTTTCATGACTTATCACCCAATCAAAAATTATATTAAACATCACTCCGTATAAGTATTAGCCCATAGCGCCAAGTCCCTCCCCCCCCCTCCCCCACCACACACACACACACACACACACACACACACACACACACACACACACACACACACACACACACACACACACACACACACTTTAAGAAAGTTCGATCTTACCTTTCAGTCGAATTATAAATACACACGTGTCGGGGTCGCCTACCACAACATGATTTAGTGAGTATTCACTGAGTATTTATTGTCGGTACAGGTGGGTTTCTTCTGTCTTCTTTCTGTTTAGACTTGCAAAATCATGGATCGCGATAACAAACGTGAATTTCTGAATGTCAAACGCATCACTGTGTTAATTTACCTCAACGATGTCTAGGGCCTGGAGCGTTACAAATCGCACACGTGGATTCACCGAAGGCGTGTGCGCATATTCCCCCTTTACTCAAGTTCCCGCGGTGATCAAAGTGAGGCTGTTTCCGATGATCAAAGTGAGGCTTTGCATTCCGCTTCCAGTGATCAGAGTGAGGCTCTCCGTCATGATGACTGCCAATAAAAAGTCTTCAAGTTTGTCAATGATATACATGTACAAAAACCAGAAAACTGGTTAACAATCGTAAGTGAACAACAACAATCATAAGTGAACAACAATCGTAAGTTCATAATAACAATCATCAGCGAACACCTATCGTAAGCGAACATCAATCATAAGTGATAACTAAGCGTAAGTGAACAACAATCATAAGTGAACAACAATATAAAAGTGAACAGCAATATAAGTGAGCAACAATAATAAGTAAATACCAATTGTAAGTGAACAACATTCATAAGTAAACGCCAGTCGTAAGTGAACAACAATCGTAAGTGAACTCAGCACGATCGTAAGTGAACAACAATCGTAAGTGAACAACAACACTTATAAGTTAACACTAATTGTAAGTGAACAACAATCGTAAGTGAACAACAATCGTAAGTGAACAACAATCGTAAGTGAACAACAATCATACGTGAACAACAATCATAAGTGAGCTACATGTGAACAACAATCATAAGTGAACTACATGTGAACAACAATCATAAGTGAACTACATGTGAACAACAATCATAAGTGAACTACATGTGAACAACAATCGTGAGTGAATTACATCCGTTGGAAAAAAAAAGAAAAAAAGGAAGCCCCCAACCCCCCCCCCACCCACCCCCATCCCCAGGGGTGCAGTTAGTTAGTTAGTTAGTTAGTTAGTTAGTTAGTTAGTTAGTTAGTTAGTTAGGGCTTAACGCCGCGGAAGCAACAAAGACTATTTCGCGGCTTACTAAGCAAAGTCTTTGTCAGGTCGCTAAAAAGATAAAACGCTGTTGCGTAAAACAAGATGTAAATATATGTTAAAAATATGTCTGGTTTCAATGAGATAAACATGTTTTTGCATATCAATGTTTACGAAACTAAGCAAATCAGTCAAGGAAAGTCCATAAGTGTGTGTGTGTGGGGGGGGGGGGGGTGTTCAAGTACTATGGGGGGTCCAACAACTTTATGACACCGGCTAATCAAATATACAGTCTGTTTTCCTATCGCTTTTACAATCTTTATACATGTGCTCTAATCTCTGTCGGTCTTTTTGCCACGTGGCCAGTTACAGCTGAAAGCCGTGCTAGAGGGTGAATGTTCATATACGTCAGTTGTGACAATCATGAATATGTAATTTTCCAGCCGCCGTTTTCCATGCAGGAATGCGGCGCCACCGGTTGGGTTAAGATGGACGTGTAGATCTGAATCTCTTGGTGTTGTTGTTTCAAAGCTGAACAGCGGGCGTTTTGATTTTGAAATCAGTTACTTGAGAAGAAAAGATAGGGACGGGCCAGAGAGTTACTGATTTATGGCAGGGACAGCTCACTGACGTAGTTATACCAGGGCCCGCGTGTAAAAGTCGAGGTTAGGGAGTTTAGCCCCGGGTTAGAGTCTAACCTGGAACTAAAATAGCTCTGGGGTTAAATTTTCTCTCTCTCTCTCTGTGTGTGTGTGTGTGTGTGTGTGTGTGTGTGTGTGTGTGTGTGTGTGTGTGTGTGTGTGTGTGTGTGTGTGTGTGTGTGTGTGTGTGTGTGTTTTAGGAGGCGGGTTCATTCCAGCAAGGTGCCTATGTCTTTCTTTCTTCGCTTCCTTTTTTTATATTTAATTTTGTTTTGGGGTTTCTTTTGTCCTAGTCTGGGTTAGGCCCGTAGACGTGGGTTAAATTAACCTCGAGTTCTACATACGGGTCCAGAACACTGAACGCACCTGAACGCTGGCAACTACAGTCAGGCTGCAAAGGTGACAGGGTATTGTGGACTTCCACAGTCAAAAATAAATCATTCGCAATATTATCTGATTATCTTGCGTTGGACTTTCAATCCTCGGGGCATGAGTTCGAATCTTGGCTGTGGCCAAATATTTGTGCCGGCCTTTTGCTCGTTGCCTCGTCCTTGATATCACCCGTACGTGGTGGGAAAGGACGTTAAACTCCTACCCCCCCTCCTCCCACCCCTTATTATCTCATATTGATACCACCATCCGCACACCCCGCAAGAGTTAGAGACTGCATATCTCCTGATGTACCACCTGAACACTTGTCAGTTCTGGCAGTTACTGACTTGCGATACTGACTTGGATTTGTCAAAAAGGTTTTCGTTTATATTTTTAAGGACTCAAGTTCTTGCCATGTTCACGAAGACAGTTCAGTTTGTTGGTAATTCTAAAGTTAAGTCATAGATAGAATTCTGGTACCTCAACAGCAAAGTTTTGAAATCAGAAAAAAAGTCATTGCTCCACCCCCCCCCCCACCCCAGCTCCCCTACCCCCTTCCCCACCTGAAGATTTGATCGTTTGATTGAGTCACGAATGCGACGAATCAGTCACGCGACGACTGATTTTCGTGCAAATAGCCATGCCGCTCGGTCGTACCGACTATCCGACAGCTTACAGCACAAAATAGTCATTAACTGGTCTAGACCGACCTATTCAAGTCTACACGCTGCTATGTCCAGCGGACACTATAACCACGCTCCTGTCTCATTAGCCTGTCTTTAAACCTATTTACTGATTTGCCTCTGTGCGGTCTCCCGAGGGCGTGATTTCATTTCCCCCCCCCCCCTCCTGGACTTCTGCTCACAGCGGCCTGCGGAGATACGCACTGACACAAAGAACGTTGTTCGAGACGAGCAGGGAGCTGGGATGGCCGAATGGTAGAGCGGCGTTGGACTTTCAATGCTCGGGTCGTGAGTTCGAACCCCAGCGTGGGCCAAATATTTGTGCTGGCTTTTTTTCTTCTTTTTTTTTTTTTCCTCGTTGCCCCGTCTTTGATATCACCCCTACGTGGTGGAAAAGGACGTTAAACTCCCAGACACCCACCCACTCGAGACGAGCAGAAAATCGCGCTTTTGAAGGTCTGCATTCTCAACAAAAAGCCATAAACAGTGTGTAAAAAAAGCACCCCCCCCCCCAAAAAAAAAAAACAAACAAACAAAAAAAAAAACCACACACACAAAAAAAAAACACAACAACAACAAAACAACAACAACAACAACAAAAATTTTAAAAAGAAAAACAGATGCCAGTGCAGTTTGAGAGTCGGATAGGGTTTTTTGCTGCCCCAACCCTTTACCAGCGTCAATGGTGTTCTTCCCATGGATGGAATCCGCGGAGGGCTCGGAAGCTGGAGCATTTTATTATTATTATTATTATTCATGATGCTGGAGATGAGGATGATGGTAAGATGATGCTATGGAGGTCCGTGTGGTTTGGGATGCAGCTGGCATTAATTTACTTTGCTTGAAGTTTCTAGGGATTTATACACATACTGAATACACACTTTGCTTTCAATTTGTGAAAACAAAGACAGTGTAATAGTGCAGATATATTGTTTATCTACCCTAAGTTTTCCATAGACCACGGACTCGAGCACTGTGTGTGTGTGTGTGTGTGTGTGTGTGTGTGTGTGTGTGTGTGTGTGTGTGTGTGTGTGTGTGTGTGTGTAGTATAGTGTCAGTTTTGCATCATACCCTTTATGTAGGAGTAATTCATTTTAATGTACTCCTCTACTTGAACCTTCATGATCACGTCAACTATTGAGCCTCGGGCAAAAGTCAAGCGGGAAACGAGACCATGCCTCCAGCGGAGAGAGAAAGTGCAGGCGTGAGTCACGCTGCGACTATGACCCGTTAGGCCACTGACCTGAAAGCTATACTGAACATAAAAAGTTAAGGACCACTTGCAAAACAAGCACAACAGTAAAGACACGATGGAGTTGCGCCTCCACTCCTGTTAATTAAAGTGAGGCAGCAAGGTGAGTTCTACACTGTACCGAAAATCTATCAGCCTGACTGAATTGAATAGTGATCATCTGGACTGTTCAGTTAAGTAGTTCTCCCCCCCCCCCTCCCAACACGCGCATTATTACGGCCGTCTCTTCTTCGTCTTCATCTTCAGCGGTCGATTCTACTGGTTGCGTCAGATCTGCAGTCCGAATCCCGAATTACGAATCCCACGGTCTTCTCCAGGGCCCGTATGTAAAAGTTGAGGTTATTTTAAACCACGGCTACGGGCCTAACCCAGACTAGGACAAAAAAAAACAAAAAACAAACAAGAAACAAAATTACATAAAAAAACAAACAGGAGGCGAAGAAAGGAAGAAATAAATCCTTCTATAACGGCTTAGGCATCTTGCTGGAATGGACCCGCTTCCTGATTAAAAAAAAAAAAAAAAAAAAAACAGAAAATTTAACCCTAGAGTTAGTTTAGTTCGAGGTTAGACTCTAACCCGGGGCTAAACTCCCTAACCCCGACTTTTACATACGGGACTAGGTCATGACGGCTACCCCAAAGCTGTACCTGTACCTTTGACATCACCCTTATATGGTGGAAAATGACGTCAAAAAACCAACAAACTAACCAACAATCCCAAACCTGTAAGGTGGTCGTTGACTTTTTGTGACCAGTGTAGCAACCGAACGATCTCACCTGTGAAGTATGACAGAAACGGCATGTCAGTTTCGATGATATCTGCGTGTTTTATTACATGCATATGTATATGTTGAGTGAAGTAAGTGTCCTATAGGTTACTCACCTCTGCCCTGACAGACTGGACTGATGCGAATTTACGATAGCAGCTTTTAGTATTGTCGTGACTGACTTCAGCAGCACCGGCCCTTCCACAATCACGTGACCCGAATGACTAAAATAGCTGCTACTGTGACGCAGTTTTCGTACTGATTCGCGCAAGCGCGGAGGAATAATGACTGGATGAGTGGTAGTAATTGGACCAACGCATCTCTCTTAATACGTCTCTGAGCGAATGGTAAAATCATTAGGTAAATCATTAGGTTGCTTGTTACTGTAGCAAAAATATGCAGGCGATGACACGCTTGATCGACCACAGTGATATAACTACAGCGTACAGTGATGCAGGTCGGAGGTGTGTGTGTGTGTGTGTATGTTTTTTCCCGGCTTGTGGTCACTGACCGCGATGGGTTTGTTGTTGACTGCTCGAAGGCGTTTGATGGCAACGATGTCTGGGGTTTAATGACCCTCTCTTGCCTGAAATTGTTTCTGACTGTCATCTCTCTCTCTCTCTCTCTCTCTCTCTCTCTCCGTAGTCGTAGATTTAGTTGTAATACTTACTTCAGTAGTTTATAGCAACGGCAGATACGTAAAATGACTATGTGGACAACAATGTCAATATCTTTACCGTTGAGAAATAAAGCTTCATTGATTCATTGACTGACTTTCTGTCTCTCTCTGCCTCTGTCTCTCTCTGTCTCTCTGTCTGTCTCTCTCTCTCTCTCTCTCTCTCTCTCTCTCTCTGTGTGTGTGTGTGTGTGTGTGTGTGTGTGTGTGCCGGCAGGCAGAATGTTTTGTCAGGTCATTGACACAAATCAGACATGGAAAACAAGTACCCCCTCCCTCATACGCCACAGGGTTTGTGTACTACTAAATACATAGTTATTCACCTGGCTGTTTTCGCTGATCTGTCGGTTATTTTCGTATGACATGTGTATTTCTTTGTAAATAAATATTCATGTACATATTAGTGTAACACCCTTGCGTGAGTAGATCAGGATTATTTTGTTGACATATGACGTGACGTAGGCCTGTATGACTGCAAAGTAACTGGGAGTCCTCTGGAAAATAAGTAATGTACAACGTTATATGGAAGGTGTGTGTGTGTGTGTGTGTGTGTGTGTGTGTGTGTGTGTGTGTGTGTGTGCGCGCGCGCGGTGTAGCGATGCGTTCCGACTCGCTCTCTCTCTAGAGACAAGATGTAAGACAGGTCTGCGCACCTAAACTTCTATCCTTGGAAAATAAAGTGTCATTGTCATTGTCATTGTCATTGTCATCTCTCTCTCTCTCTCTCTCTCTCTCCAACATGACCATCTTTTTTCCTCCATTGACCTCACATCCTAGAACCTTTTCCCCTAGCTTGGCTCATATCCTTTTACCTATTACACGCTAAAGAAAAAACGAGTTCCAGAGCTAATTATATTGAAGCTGGTCCCCGCTATATAACCAACTAGTCTGTCGGGCCCACTCAGTTCAGAGGAGTATCCACAAGAGCGTCAATCAAAATGGCGGAGAGTTTTTCGGGTGTTAGTTCGATTGAAAACATTGGGCGACCATTGCTGTCATGTAAATCCACAATATGAGAGGTGCACAAGTCACATGCCACCGGCTTACATTGTAGTACATGCAGTAAGGTGTTTTCTGGTTAACACACTGCTCGCTTTCTCGCAGACAACAGGAATCCTGTATACAGTAGTCTGGACTGTGTATCTCTATGCCGCGTCCTCGCGGACTCCACCACAAGGTACAGGTTTATGTAAACAGTAGCACTGAGTTTTTTTTTTTTTTTCCATTTCCCATTTTTCAAATGTGAGTCGCACCAAGGGGGAGGGGTGTGTGCATGTGTGTGTGTGTGTGTGTGTGTGTGTGTGTGTGTGTGTGTGTGTGTGTGTGTGTGTGTTGGGGGGGGGGGGGAGGGGCTCGTTGGGTTAAGGGTTTTGTTGCTGTGAAAGACAGTTCACGTTGATTATCAATACGGGTGTTTGTTTAACGTCGTCCTTTTCCACCACATACGGGTGATATCAAAGACGGGGCCGGGGCAACGATGAAAAAGCCAGCACAAATATTTGGGCCCAGCCGGGATACGAACTCATGACCCGAGCATTAGAAGTCCAACGCTCTACCATTCGGCCACCCCGGCTCCCCCGATTATCAATACGAAACCGACATTCACTAGTAATATCATAATAGGCCTATTTAATGGGACTTCGTAAGGAGGACTTCGCTGAGCAGCGTGACCCAGTTACATGTAAATTAGGCACGTTAGCGGTACCATTAGCTAATCGCGGCGCGTTAGCCGTTCGCGGCCTCTGCCGTCAGTGAATTCCTAATTTATCTGTAAATGGGTTACGGTGCTCAACGGAGTCTTCCTTACGTAGTCCTTCTAAACATGCCTAATATAACTACTATGTCGCTCCATTAACTCATTCGAGACGGGACACGGTTCAGGCACGCATCGACCACAGCTCATCATTTTTTTTTTCTTCAGTAAATACAAATCAGCTGAAAATGTCATGTGTGTGTCTTCACTGAAGCTTGCTAGGGACGTTTCTCTACATGTAACCAGTTTATTGCAGTTTCAGCGGCAGCAGGCCAAGACATGGGGAGTATTAAGGCGGCGGAGTCCGTAGTAAAGGCATTTTCGGACATACCACTGACCCATGCCGGCCAGGGCAGGACTCCCTAGCATGTTCGACCCCATATGGCGACGACTGCTTTGATTTTATTATTATTCATATTTTCAAACAGGTATAATAATAATAATAATGATCGCATTAATATAGGCGCTTTATCCCAAATATTTTGGCTCAAAGCGCCGCGAGCTAAACCCAACACGCACGCTCACGTGAATCACACGCATTCTCTCACACACAGGACATAAACCTCCACGTGAATCAGCTATTTAAATTTCGGAATTTAGATATGCATTTATTTTTCAAACTTGGTGGGCTGAACATTTCCAAAGCAGAGGGGGAGGAAGCCGGAGTATCCGGAGAGAACCCCCGACGATCGGCCCGAATGAACGGTGCCACATACGAGAAGGAAAAATTCTTTGCCCCGAGTGGGGCTCGAACTCCTGACCTCTCGCATTGGTGACAAGTCTCTTAACCACTAGACCACCGACCGCCCCTGCATCAACACTCTCAGTAAATTAGGGCGTATTTAATGAAAATGCGTATGCGTAATCATACACTATTACGGCTTCCCCTCAGAGGAATCGTCATGAAAAACTTTTGAATCCGAATAACATCAGATTTTTTTTTTTTTAAACATCCGCAATCTTGGCTAACCGCCGTGATCCGGGGTATATCAGAGAGCCACGCGCTGCGAAATGTCACGCGGTAAGATAAGTGAAAACACAAGCCGGGGCGGCTGCTGGCGTCTCTGTTATCGGGTACAGTTTCTCTTTTCCCGGTGATGATGGGTCGCAGGAAGCTAAGGTTGATGTAGATCACAGTCTTTCTACCTTGTCCCCTTTGCAGTCATGGTCGAGTTGCAGGTAGGTGTGGTCGAGATTGTTGGTCGAGTTTGTAATACATAGTAGTTCTTCGTCTTTTCCCGGTGATGAGGTTACACAAGAGTAAAGGCTTCCGGGGCATGTAGTAAGAATGCCGCTAAATCTAGTACACAATTTTCGCTCCTTTTCAAATTTGTGTGCAGAGTAAGAAATGGCAATCTGGGGCTTTTTTATTTGTTGTTTGTTTGTTTGTTTGTTTTTTCTTCTTCTTTCTTTGTAAATACGTTTCATGCCAGGTAATATTAAAAACAGTGAAAAATGAGCCTGGCATGTGGACTATATGTATTCATACGCGGCTGACAGACTGAAGAGCTACAAAAAAAAAGAAGTGGCATATTGGAATTTGTGTGTGTGTGGGGGGGAGGGGGGGGGGGGGTAGAAGAAGATGCCGAATTATTTAAACCACTCCCAAGCGGGTAACTTGCCGGCGCCAGTCGACCACTCGCCGATTCGGCTATCCCGGCAGTGGGGTGGGGGTGGGTGGGTCTTTGGGCGTTTTACGTCCTTTTCCTCCACGTACGGGTGATATCAGTCAAAGACGGGGCAACGAGAAAAATATGCCAGCACAAAATTTGATCCCCGGCTGCCGGGATTCGAACTCACTACCAGACCAAAGTCCAACGCTCTACTATTCGGCTATCCGGGGTTATGAACAGACCACCATCTTCAGACTACGAACTGGACAATGCAGACTGCGTGCCCACCTGTGCCGCCTTGGGCTGTCACACTCACCAGACTGTCCGTGCGGAACAGCCCCTCAAACCCCGGAACACATTCTGCAGTCCTGCCCCCTCTTCAAAGAAGCAAGGACACAACACTGGCCGAACGGAGCCACACTGGCAGAGAAACTCTGGGGCAGCAAAACAGACCTCTTGAAGACTACTGCTTATATAAAGACCACAAACCTAATCATCTGAGGCGGAGTCCAGAACAGGGAACGCAGAAGAAGAAGAAGAAGAAGGCTATCCGGGCTCCCCGCAACACCGGAGAGACTTCAGAGAGACGGTGCGGAGCGCATATGGGCTTTCTCAGTCTATACTAAAATATCCTTATGAACTGAACTTTTCGCTCGTAATTAGTATCTAACTGTAAATACTGTTCCTGGTCCCATGTCTCCGAAAGTAACAAGCATAGACGACATAGACTGTGTTTTACCCCCTACCCCCCCCCCCTTCCCCCCTCCACCCATCTTCATTGAGGAAGCGACTAGCCACAGCCACACAGGCCAGGAGCCTGGTGGGAAGGCCAGAACAACGACCTTCACACCGATAATTAGTTTTTGACTGGTGACCTTGACCCCCTAAGCTCGCCGCGCGGCATTCGTGGGCGGTTTGTCATCCTCCTCTCTGGAGCCCGCCGCGAGTCCCGTTAGGCTATAGCGGTTCTGGCGCTGAGTCATCGAATCTGAGAGAAGTTGACCCCATTCGGCCCTGAGCCTGGTGGGGGCCTGGCTAGGGTGCAGCCCAAAAAAACAAAAAAGAACGGGGAAAAATTGGTTGGCATGGGGAAGGGGACGGGGTGGGGGTCTGGTGATAGTTTCTGCAAGGGATGGCACTCTTCTGGTGCGCAGGGGTCGGGCGGGCGACTACGGCCTGGAAGCTTGGGGCTAGAGGGGGGGGGGGTGTGGTGATGGTGGGATATCGACTGGAACGGAGGGGATGGGGGTGGGGGTGGGGATGAGGGTGGGTAAAGGGTGGAGTTCGGGATTGAAGATGCAAGGTTTGCAGCTCCCTGAAGATTTGGCGAGTCAAGCCTTGAAAGTGGAACTGTCGTCTGAGGGTTTTAAGCAATTTCTCAAACGGTCCTGAAGGAACAGTGCTGTGTCTTCTTCCATTGTTTGCATCTCAGTGTGACAACTTAAAAAAAAATATGAAGAAACCCCCTGTAGACACACGTAGACAGTTATTAGAAGTGTTTTCTGCACAAGGTTTAACTTTTAGTTTTCTTCGTTGTGAACTTGATGCATCTCTCTCTCTCTCTCTCTCTCTCTCTCTCTCTCTCTCACACACACACACACACACACACACACACACACACACACATACGGACAGCGTATGGCCACCGTGATCGCCACCACCCGTGACCACCCTCCCTCCACCCCCCCCCCCCCTACTTCAAACCCTCAAACATCTGCTCTCTCTCTCTCTCTAATTTTCTTGTTTTACGGTAGTGTAGCAACGGCAAGTTTGAAAATGGTCTTTGTATGCCTATAACTTCTTCCGTTGTAAAATAAAGGATCGTTATCTCTCTCTCTCTCTCTCTCTCTCTCTCTCTCTCTCTCTCTTTTCGTCAGTCTTGGTTATGGTCCTATTGCTTGCTGATGAGGTTCTTCTTGTTGATTTTTATTGATCGTGTACATGTATATCATAGCGCGAGTTGATTGCTTACTTTTCTCAGTCTTAGCGTTGTATTGCATTTTTGTTTTGTTCAAATTCACACCGGTGACGCGGCTATGCCGCGAATCCGACCGGCTGTCGGCCGCAGTGACTGTTTTAGGCCGGAAAAGCGCGAGATGCATGCGGTGACATACAAGAATGCTGCCAGGAAGGCCGCGCCTAAAAACTGAAATGAATTTGATCATATTGTTATATGCAAATATCAGTAAGACTTTCATCTTTCCACCCAAAGCGATTTTACATCGAAAATGTTATTCATGTAAGGACACGAGTCATATTTGTTCGACTGCAATGAGACTCGAGAGCTATTTTGCAGTTTAACACGCAGCTGACAAAAAATACCACGTTAATTCCAGTAGTTTCAAAACAGACACGTATCCGTGATATCTTTGTGACTTGCATCCCAAATTTTGTGACGTAGAATGCTTTAGTGTTTTCGCAATTTAAAAAAAATATCAGACCAGTGCGAAATCCTCGGCTAAGAACCGGCCAACCGTCTGGTTTGATGCTGGCCATGAACCTGCTGCCTCCTTGGATATGAACCGGCCAATACTCCACATTTCTGGCTGAAGAAAAGTTGCGAACAACGAAGGTGTCTGCGGTATTTTTAACAGTTACACGTTTGCATACTGACACGGTCACAACAGGAAATACCAACGCAGCATTTAGTTAGACAACTTCAAGGTCATTCCGTACTATCTGAGTTATACATCACTAGCGCCGGTGAATAGACCTGGAAGTCTTAATCTATGATCCCATGTAGTTAGGTGATTGTTTCTCATGTGAATGCCAGGGAAACTGTGGAAAACATGTATTCATATAATTATTAGGTTTGGATTTGTTTTGTTTATGGAAAGAAGACATCGACTTTACCCAGTAACCCCATCCAGAGATTTATTTTTAATGGAAAGGACTAATAAAAGTATTATAACCAACAAACCATCCAAAAAGTGAGAGGAGGAACACTTACAGTGGTGCGATGATTTTTTTGTATTTTGTGTGAAGATGGAGATGAGAATGAAAATGAGTATGAAAGATGATTTGGAGTTATGGCTTCAAATGTATGATTTGTGGTGTGTATCAGTGCGCGTGTGTGTTGGTTAGTGTTTATCAGTGTGAGTGTGTGCTGGTTTGTTAGGTGTCTGTAGAAGTGGTGTGCGTGGGCATCTGTGTGGGTGTGTGGCTGGGTTTGGAAGTAACGGTTTTTTTTTCTGCAGTGTGGTGAAGGTAAGAGTGGTCTGTGTGTTCTGTTTGGTGTGGCGTATGTGGATGTTGTGTATGGGTGTCGTGGTTTCAGTGCAGGGTATTTGGGGTGTGATGAGGATGATGTGGGTGCAGATGTGGATGTGGATGTGAATGGTGTGTGCGTATAATTATGTAGATGAGGGTGGTTTAGATGCGGATGTGGAAGATGTTGATGTACGTTCAGGTTTGCTTGATGAGGGTGCTTCAGGTAGGGGTCCAGATGAGGGTGGTTCAGGTGTGTGTGTGGATGAGGGTGGTGGTTTGGTTGAGAGTGGGGCAGATGTGGATGAGTGTGAGGGTAGTGTAAGTGTGGATGGGGGTGGTGCAGATGTAGATGTGGTTTGTGTGTGTACAGGTTTAGGTGTGGATGCAGGTGTTTGTGTAGGTGTGGGCATGCGTAAGCGTGGTGGTAGAGGTGTGTTATTAGTGCATGCGTCAAGTATTGTCATATGTGGTGTCTGTTCCTGTACGTGTGATCATGTGTTTCAATCTGTCCATTATGTTCATTATGTTGTCTGTAAGTGTTGTTGTGTTCAGTAGGGAGTAGACTTGATTGTTGTGGTATGATTGAAGGTCCATTATGCGGTGTATGAGTGCACTTTTGATTCTAAGGTTGATGTCTGTAAGTAAGTTTTGCATAAAGAAGTGTGTTGCGCCTGGTAGTGTGAGATGTGGTGCATAATTATGTGAGTGTCGCTGGAAGTATGTTGTTGGTGGTGGTGTTGTGTGAGTGGATGTCAGTGATGAGTTAGTTTAGTTGGTGTGCAATGTAGAAGTGTTGCAGTGCTGTGTCAGTGTCTCTTGTGTATGTGTCCATGGGTTTGTCGAATTCTCTGTTAATGATTTCCAATTCCTCTGAAGTGATTGTGTATTGTGTCGTGGTTTGTGTTGCGTGTTCTGTGTTTGTATCTGTGGTGTGTGTCATGGTGTGTGTTATGGTGTTTGTTGAGTGTTCTGTGATTGTGTCTGTAGTGTGAGCTGTGGTGTGTGTTGCGGTGTAAGCTGGGGTGTGTTCCGGTGTTGTGTAGGTTGAAATATTTTCAGGTGATGATGATGAGAAGAGTGAAGATGGATAATTGATATTGATAGATGAGGATGATGTCTGTGGTGTGGTCATTTCTGTGGAAAGAAAATAAGTAGTTCAGTAAATATGGTTGTCTTTGTTTCTTTTATCTTAATTGTGAAGCGAGGAGATATGGTTGTGGAAAAAAGGAGGAAGGGGGGGGGGGGAGGGGGTTGAAATTGGAAGGGTAGGGAAATATTTTTTGAAAATAACACTGGTAGGTTATTATCCACTACGTTCCCTGACAGTTTCATCTGAAATGGGACACCTAAAACCCCCTAAATCATAATATTCGCATAGGAGAAAAGAAAGGAGAAGCTGGTCGGTTCTTAGCCACGCACAAACCAAATAGAGGTTGGTTCTTAGCCCGGGCGAATGCCGGTTCATAACCACAAAATGTTCACTACCAATTTTCTTTCTCGAACTGCGCGCGATGTAAGCCACAAATTGCAATAATTTTCTAGGTATGGCCGCAAGACATATTATAAAACTAGGACGTTTTCATAAACTTGACTTTCCTTTCTGTAATTTTATATTATCGCGAATGAAAGTGAATTTTCTACAGAAAACGAGACTAAATTGTTTCCAACGTGAGTGTACGCGCAAGTAGCACCACAAAAACCACTTACGAGTTGAACAGAGACCTTTTGCGACAAGACAGGCCAACCTCAGGTCGAGACAAGCTTTCACGTGTACAGCGCAGATGATTTTCTGAGAGAAGTCGCGTGCGGCCAAGCAACGCTACCGCTCAACGCCGCAAGCCGGTCAGAATTGGGATAGCCGCGTCACCGGTGTGAAATTTGTTTGAGTGTTTGTTGTTGTTGTTCTTTTTCGGTTTGCTTTTCTGTGTGCTTAATTCTCTTGTGCTTTTGTACCACCATTTATACTGTATGTAGCTCGTAGTTTAGTGTTCAATGGCAAGCTCGAAAAATGGTTGCTGTAACCAACATCTTCTACCGTTGTGAAATAAAACATGAAAGTCAAACTCTCTCTCTCTCTCTCTCACACACACACACACACACACACACACACACACACACACACACTCACACACACACACACACACACACACACACACACACACACACACACACTGATCTCCACCGCCGGCCAACATCCACCCCCTCCGTCCAGCCCCACTGCTGACATCAAACCCCCACCCGCACCAGTCAATACTGACTGCCAAGCCGCTACCCCAACCTTCACCCTTCTAATACAGATTTTTTCCCCCTCCAAACCTTACATCACTGCTACTTCAAGGCTGTGATTACTGCTAAAGGACTTGTCCAATGATTAATGGAGCCGGTACCTCCCTCCGTCTTTTAGCTGACTGAAGGTTGCGTAAGCTGGTTGTTAAAGAGACAGCGCCCACAGCTCGCTGCCCCAATTCATGAGACCCCCCTGTGTGCAGCTGAAGCTAAGATTTACGGGCAGGTTTGAAAACGGGGAATTAAACGGTGGGATGGGCTGGGGATAAGTGAAAAATAACCGATTGTGGTAATCTCGGATTTCGTTTTGATTTTGGGGTTGTATTGTATGACACCGAATCCTCTCTCTCTCTCTCTCTCTCCGGCCCCCAGGTCCCGGCGTGTATGTGTGTATGACTCTGTGTGTGTGTGTGTGTGTGTGTGTGTGTGTGTGTGTGTGTGTGTGTGTGTGTGTGTGTGTGTGTGTGTGTGTGTGTGTGCGTGCGTCACTGAGTGAGTGCGTGTTTGCACGCTTGTGTATCAGTGTACGTCAGTGCTACGTGCGCGTATCCGGGCTGTGTGTGTGTGTGTGTGTGTGTGTGTGTGTGTGTGTGTGTGTGTGTGTGTGTTTTTCAGTGTGTGTCTGTGTGTGCGCGCGCGCACACACGCACGCACGAACTCGCTCGAGTACTAAGACGCAAGGATTGGGAGCCGGTCTGTTCAAACAAACAAACAAACAAACAAACAAACAAACAACTTGAACGGAGAGGGCAGACAGCTTAGTGGCCGGGGTCAGCGTAGCGTGGTGATAGTGGTGGTGGTGGTGGGTGGGCGGGAGAGTGGGTGCGTCGGGGGGGGGGGGTGAATGGGTGGTGTACCTGTGTACAATGTACCTTTGATTGTGCCAACACACACACAGTACCACTCGGTGGCTGTCTCCGCAATCTACCGCCTGGTACATGGTGCATTGTCATACCATCTGCCTCCAACACCCACCCACCCCATCATCCTACCCCACCCGGTACCCCCCCTCCCCCCCCCCCACACACACACTTACTAGTCTTAGTCTATAGACAGCCACTGGGCCGTGAAGGTTTGAACCTTCCCCACTCAACAGTCGCGTGACAAAGTTCAAAGGACCTCTACTCTAAGAACGTCCGTCACTGTCACCTTTGCTATAATGGGGCACTCGACTGTGTGTCAAGCGACTATAGGTTCAAATCCCCGTAAAAAGCTTGGCTTCACACGGGCGGAGCGTGGCAAAGCCAGGAAGGCTTAGTCTGGTACGAAAGGAGACAGATTCCGGCTTTTTCTTTTTTGCCTCCTGAAACTGGGAAGTGCAGAACTGCTGAATGCAGATACATATCGTTGAAGATACTAGCTATGTGGGGAGAGGAGGTTGGTAGGGCGGGAGGGGGGGGGTAGAAGGGGAGGGAACGGGGACGCCGGAGAGAGAGACAGAAGTGAGATTTAGTAGGACTTCGTAAGGAGGACTTCGTTGAGCAGCGTAACCCATTTACATGTAAATTAGGCTCACACGGCAGAGGCCGCGAGCGGCTAACGCGCTGCGATTAGCTAATGGTACCCGTAACGTGCCTAATTTACATGCAAGTGGGTTACGCTGCTCAGCGAAGTTCTCCGTACGAAGCCCTACTAAGTCTCACAAGAGAGAGAGAGGTTGATGTTGATGTAGGAGCAAACATACTAGACGTCATCTGCTCATAACTGACTCCAAAGGGAGCTAAAAAAAAAAAAAAAAGGTTTCTGTTGAGCTCCCTTTGGAGTCAGTCATGAGCAGATGACATATACTGGAAAAGGACATCTCCACCAGCGGAAAAGCCCACATGCGCTCCACACAGAACTAACGACCGAGATCAGTTTTGATCATACTTGCGCTCAGTGTTGGCTGGTTGACAACACAGTTGGCTTTCTGGAGGGTTTCCTCCCTTCTCCATTCAGCCAGGATGATACCAACGACGGGACAACAAGCAAGGGAGAGCCAGCGAATATCAGTTATCGGCTTCCAGCCGGGATTCAAATTCAGGATCCGAGCATTGAGAACCCAATGCCCCATCAGCAGGGAGAAGCCCACCTCTCACAGGCTCTGTAATGGATGTACATATAACTGTATTAACAGGTTACAGACCAGTATTAGCTTCCGGGTCATGTCAGTAAATATAGTAGAAAATCTTTGCCCCTTTCAAAATTTGACTATATTTAGCGTAGTTATGTGCAGAGTAATAAAAAAAAAGGCAATCTGGTGCTTTTTGTTGGATGTGTAAACAAGTTTCATGCCAGGTAATAGTAAAATTAGGGAAAAATGAGGCTGGCTTGTGGACTATTTGTATTCATGCGCGGCTGGCACAGGAACCAGCAGACGACTGTGGAATGAGGGGGTATGTGGTCGCTGCCAACATTGCCAAAAAACGGCGGAATATTGGATTTTGTTGACATTTACTCTACACACGAGTCTATCATGGCTGCCTGATTTTTGTGATTTTTTTGGGTGAATTTTAAAGCATTTCTAGGGTCTCATCTGCAACGTTATGCGTAAGGGGAATATATAGCGTTCCCCCCCCCCCCCCCCCCAAAAAAAAAAAAAAATGCATTTATGGTACGTAGCCTTCCAAACGGACTAACTTGATTCCATCTTCACTAATCCAGCGACGGTATGTTTTGGAACATTTTCGCTCGAAATACTCTATCTTGATTATTTGTACAGCTCTTAACGCGATACGATGTCAAGTTGTTTAGACTTTCCGCGAGCTATCGCACATTCAAATTCCGATTACGACTGTTGTTACACGACTGCAGTACGGCTCAGTATGGTCGAGGCGTCATCGAGTACGCTTCTGTCGGCTCAGTGTCAGCATTACGGACGCTGTCACTGTCCATGTGTCTAAGTGGTGTGGTGATAGATACCATGAAAACAGCTCAGAGCGGATCTGTGAGCTTAAAAAATGGTATCACTAGCCGCTTTAAGGAGAGTGAAAATTGTCATCAATCAAGGTTTGATATCGCACGAACGCAAGTTCAAGAGACCCTTTTGACTTGCCGGCAAAACCGTCAGCCACAAACCAGGACTTTTGGAGGCGGTGTCACCACCCACCCTCACAGTCTCTTCCCCCAAACTCATCATGATCGTCACACATCTGCGAGGTTACCATGGGCACGGTCGCCAGGCGCTCACGGCTGTCGACACGCTTCAATGCCCTCACGCGCTCTGCGTGAGCTTCCTGTGACAGATGGCGGGGGAGGATGGGGGTGTTTGTGTGTGTGAGGGGTGGGGGAGGGGGGTGGGGCTCGAGTGTATTCGTCTGCGGGGTGTTGGGGGTAGGGGGGGATGGGGATGGGGGGGATGGGGGGGGGGGGGTCGGTTTAGTGAGTGTGTGAGTAATAGCAAAAGAGTGATGACGGATCCGAGGGATGAAATTAGAGAGAGAGAGAGAGAGAGGGGGAGGACTGGGGGGGGGGGGGGTCGACTGAGATTCGGTTTCCAACGGTGAAACTTTCGGCCAAAATACCAGGTTTACAATCTGAAGTACACGCAAGCTTAGGAAAACACAGAGAGAGAGAGAGAGAGAGAGAGGCTGAGCCAGAGACAGTTAGTTATTTCGGGCTTTACGCCGCGCAATGTTCTGAGCCAGAGACAGAGACAGACAGGCACTCAGACAAACGCAAAGACGGTGACAATGATAATTCCTTTACAGATAAATTTTGACAACTGCATAAACTACAGGCACAGTGTCCTTTCCAAACTTGCTGTTGCTGTACTAAAATGGGAAAAAAGCAAGAAAAAAAAACTTGGAGAAAATAAGATCGATAGAATACCCCATGTATATTCAAAGCTGAGATGAAATCAACAAAATGCAGAGAGAGAGAGAGAGAGAGAGGGGGGGGGGCCGGAGACGATGACTGAGTGGGGGGGGGGGATATATTATGATATTTGACACCAGCTGCCTCCAGTCACAACTGTTCCGTGGACTGAGTGAGTTGCCTGGGTAGCCAAGTCGTTCTCTAGTTGGAACTCGCCTCCTCTCGATCTGGTTTATATCAGTTTTTATTTCCCCGCCACGTGCGGTGTCGTACATTGTCATTACGGCGAGCCGCTACCAGCGGGTGGCCCAGTAGGGGTGTGGTATACAGTTTAACTGGCCTTCGGATTCTTGCTATTTATCTTGTGCACCATAGCAGCGGAGACTGTGTGACAAGGAAATTACTCCCTTGGTTCGTCCGGTGCTAAAAAAACAAAAACAAAAAAGGGTGGGGGTGGGAGTGGGGTGGGGGGTGGGACAAACTGCTTTCAAGGTGGGGAGGCCGTAGAAAGAAGAAGAAGAAGAAGAACAACAACACACACACACACACACACACACACACACACAGAGTCTGTATGCGGCACCTCGGGGGGAGCCGGGGTGGTCGAATGGTAGAGCGTTGGACTTCTAATGCTCGGGTCGTGAGTTCGATCCCGGCTGGGGCCAAATAGTTGTGCTGGCTTTTTCATCGTTGCCCCGTCTTTGTTATCACCCTATGTGGTGGAAAAGGACGTTAAACCCCCAAACACCCATTCACCCACCCGCGGCACCTCGGCCGTCTCAGTCTCGCGCGGGCTCGTCTTTATGTTACAGGTTCGTCTATACAGCGTAAAAAAAAAAAAAAAAAAAAATCTACCTTGGCTTGAGATCTAAGTCAGTGACAGCACAAAGACTTACGCTCGCTTCGATTTGTTGATCAAACGCTTGCTTGAAATCAGTCAATTCCGCTGTATAACCACATAATTATAGTTAGCTAGACCTCGACTAATGCACACTGACTGCGAAAAAACAACATCGGAAAGTTCGATCTGTCCCTCGCGTCAGTCAGACTGCCTTCCGGTTTACGTGCAGTAAGAGCGTAGAGGGTAAACTCACTTTAGCGTCGACCGCGTAAATTAGTTTACGATTGTCACCAATAGTGGGGAGACCATTCATTACGGTCATCACGTCAGTGACCTTGTTTTGTCGTGTGTCCATAGCGCAGCTCTAGACATTCAAGTGTCAGTGACTGACACGTATCATGGCCCGAATGATTCCAAAATGTTCAAGTGGTGCGTGTATACACACCGATCATTTGATATTTTCTGATACCACACCTCACTTTGTAAGTACATAAGTACATGTAGGCCTACATCGCCGGCAGCACGCGGCCGCTGTCTCCGTGTGTACACAGGTGTCAGGTCAGATCGCAGTGTAGATCTCAGGTGTGACTGGACTTTGAAACCCGGCGATGATCTCACATCCTGGATCCAGAACTATTACACACACGTTACCGGCCTTGTCAAGATTGCCCTCCCCTTTGCCCCTGTGTCTATAATCCACTGTTTGTCCACTTCACCTGTACTTACTCCCTTGTGGTCGTATTCTGGCGTCTACAGTTTGTGCCCTTTTTCAACGTACCATTTAGCAGTCGTTATCTGGAGTAAGACTTCAAGTGCCATGGATTTGATAACCACTTGTGCCTTTTTACCATTTGAAGGTACATGACACTGGTGTCTGGAGAAAGGGCTCGAGTGCTGTGGAGTGGTCAATCACTTGTGCCCTTTTACAATGTGAAGGTACATGATATTGGTATCTTGACAAAGGGCTTGAGTGCCACAGATTTTGATAGGCACTTGTGCTCTTACTCTTAGTCGCGCGCCAGCTGTCAACGAAGGGCCTACAAGCCCGCTATAAATCCATCTTGTCCTCACACCGACACTACCCGGCTTTCCCTCGGCCACCCCCTGGGTGTCAAAGGCCTTAATAAGGCACTCGTTGTGTACCCGCTTAATACCTACATCAAGTGTCTCGAGTACCCTCTTGGCCGTTTCCGGTATGGCGCACACTCTCTGTACAGCGCTGGTGCCGTCAGTGGGACCACTACTTCAGTGCTGTTCTTGGGGAGAGAGAGAGACTATGATCTGAGCCGCTAGCGACACGCAGGATCACAGGACTTTTGTGGCATTGTATCTATGGCAGTGGGGACAGCGTAGGTGTTCCGATACAATGTACATACACGTGGCTGGCAAGTGACATACTGCGTCGTTCCTTCCTGCGTAGCTTTAATAATAGCGAGACTTAGTAGGGCTTCGTACGGAGAACTTCGCTGAGCAGCGTAACCTACTTGCATGTAAATTAGGCACGTTACGGGTACCATTAGCTAATCGCAGCGCGTTAGCAGCTCGCGGCCTCTGCCGTGTGAGCCTAATTTACATGTAAATGGGTTACGCTGCTCAACGAAGTCCTCCATACGAAATCCTGCTAAGTCTCACTAATGCTTATGGGGAAGTCCGCAAGGTGAAGCCGGGGTTAAAGTTCAAAGCGGAAGGACCACTGAAATATGTTGTGTCGTTCAGCTTTGCGGCCCTGACTGTCTGGAACTCCTTGCCAGTCGAACTCCACCTTCGGCCTTCACTGCCCGTTTTAATCCCACCTGAAGACTTTTCTCTTCCGGCGTCAGTCAAGCTTTTGATGCTCCACTTCTGTTGCCGGCTGTGTCAGTTTTAGTGTGTACCTTTAGTCGTCTGATGTCACTGCAGCTGCCAAATTGGATGTGAGACTGGGTGCAAATTGTGTGTGTGTGTGTGTGTGTGTGTGTGTGTGTGTGTGTGTGCTTTAAACGCAGCAAGTCCTTGCACTTGGAGAGCAGCGCTCTATAAAAACTACTGATGATGTATTCAGGTATCCCTCGCATCCCGGCTGGGGCCAAATATTTGTGCTGGCTTTTTCATCGTTGCCCCGTCTTTGATATCACCCGTATGTGGTGGAAAAGGACGTAAAACCCCCCAACACCCACCCACCCACCCTCTCACCCACCCACCCACCCTATTATTATTATTCAAGTGTACCGCGTTCTGATTAAATGCGGATAGCAGCATGTGTCACTGTACTTTCGTATAACATGAAAGTGTAGTCAGACATTGTAGAACAGTAATGCAAGATACCCCCTAGCATTTCAATGAAAATGTTACTAAGGCTACGGATTCCAACTTGAAAAAAATGGTATTTTCCAGCGTTTCAGGGTAAGCGGTGGTCTAACAGGTAGCGCGCCGGATTTAGCCGCTGCGTTACTGAACGGCCGTCACCAATGTCATGGCGATGAAGCGTGGGCTCGAGCCCACGTCGAGCTTGTGATATGTGATACCGGTTTTTCCTGGCTGCCGGGCTGCTCATCGGGGGTTTCTCTCCGGGCCGTTTATCCGGCTTTCCTCCCCCAGCAAAATTGCAAAAAAAAAAAAAAAAATAAAAATAGGATAGGTATTGGGTGGCGCTGCACCGCGGCGACGCGCTTCCCCCGGGGGAAGCGGGTGGGTGGGTGGGTGTTTGGGGGTTTAACGTCCTTTTCCACCACATAGGGTGATATCATAGACGGGGCAACGATGAAAAAGCCAGCACAAATATTTGGCCCCAGCCGGGATCGAACCGGCTCACGACCCGAGCATTAGAAGTCCAACGCTCTACCATTCGACCACCCCGCCCCCCCCCCCCCCCCCCCCCCCCCCTCCCCGAGGGAAGCAGCCCAAATTTCCCGAAAGGGGAAAAAAGAAAACAAATTGTGCGGGCCTGTTTCCAGTTGTCCCAACCTTTAAAAATCTACCACATCATAGTGGACAGAAACAATGAAATTCGAAACACCGTGACCCTTCGCCCACCCAAAACACCCAGCCACATCCGTGGCCGAAGGTCTTCATCATCCCTCATTCCAGCCAGTCCGGCCACTTTCAACCACCCTAAAAAGATTTACACAAAAAAGACCGAATTGAGCCGCCAGATCTTTGACCTCTCTCAGTGTTATACGACGCAGTGTAGCTGTACTGGGATGCACGTCTGTGCAATTTCTAACGACTAGATTGATGCTCGGGGCGATGACTCAGACTTGATACAGCGGCGTCGGCCTTGCTTGTAAAGTGTAATCTGTACCATACGTCTGTAAAGAGTGTGGGATACAGGCTGTGCCGGCAAAACGCGCTGGTACTCGGTCGGCGGTCGGTGGTCTAGTGGTTAAGAGATTTGTCACCAATGCGAGAGGTCGGGGGTTCGAGTCCCACTGGGGCAAAGAATCTTTTCTGCTCGAACGTGGCACCGTTCCTTCGGGCCGATTCGGGGATTTTCTCCCGGTACTCCGGCTTCCTCCCCCCTCTGCTTTGCCGTGGAAACGTCCAGCCCACAAAAAAAAAAAAAAAAAAATGCAATTCTAAATTCCTAAGCTTAAATAGCTGAGAGGACCCTTCGCACCACGTGATTGTAATGTGTTTATGTCCAGTGTGTGAGAGGATGCGTGTGATTCACGTGAGCGTGCGAGTTGGGTTCAGTTCGCGGCGCTTTGAGCCGATTCATGAAATTGGGTAAAGCGCCTATACAATACTCATTATTATTATTATTATTATTACTCGGACAGTGAGAGTAGCATGCTTCATTTGAATTTCCGTCGTCAGTAGAATCATGAAAAATAATCAATCTAAAAAAATTCAAGATGTTTGTTCAAATTTCTGTTTCGTCTTCTGGTAGAGCGTTGGACTCTCAGTGCTCGGGTCGTGAGTTCGGGTCCCGGCTAAATATTTGTAGCTGGCCTTTTTCTCGTTGCCCCGTCCTTGATGATATCACCCGTACGCGGTGGAAAAGGACGTTAAACTCCCAAACACCCCCACCACCAACCCTGTTTCGTAATCCATTTTGTGTTCGTTTATTTTGTTGCTTGTTTTTAGTTCACTGATCGAGCGACCGCCGTGTGAGTGAGAAAAAAGACTCATCCATTAAACCACTGATTAACCCCGCGCCTCCCTCCCCCCCCACCCCCACCCACTTGGGCACTTGCACCTCAGACACCCCGGGCCTTTCCCGGTTCGCTGAACGCTGTAATAAGTACTTACATCCTGTTGTCAAACATTGCCCGGCGCCCGGCGCCTCACAGTGCACTGGTCCGGTTCTCAACAGCCGACCATTTCCAGTAAAACCCTTAAAGACACATCTTTCAACAATCCTATCTTCACAAGCCAGTCTGAACTCGTTTGGTAGAGTCTGACGTCGTACCACTTAGACACCTGCACAGTGACAGCATCTCACAGGCTGGCACTGAGCCAGCAGACGGCTTTACGTGACGCGAATATCATGGAGTCAGGCTAGTGTTGCCGCGGCCAAAGTAAACCGGCCCCTGAGTAAGAGAATTTGAAATTTGCCAGCTCGCACAGCCTGCAGACTGCAGTGTGTTGCATTTCGAGCTCTACTAATCATTAAGATAGAACTATTTCGAGCAAGCAGGCACAGTCACTGTTCCAAAACATAATTTAGCCTCTGAGAAGCCTGGTACTAAATCTTGGCATACTAGTCTTGCATCTGACTTGCTTGATTTCAAAGCCAGACTGAAATCCTTCTTGTTCAGACTGTCCTGCGACCAGTTTCAACAGATGTTGACCTATTCTGAGCCCTGTTGCTGGTGGAATGGCAGGTGTGTGTGTGTGTGTGTGTGTGTGTGTGTGTGTGTGTGTGTGTGTGTGTGTTATGACAGTATGTGTTGCAGACTCTTATTAGTTTAGGCGGAAATTGTGAAGCGCCTTGTGCTCACCTTGTTTGGATACTGCGCTATATAAGATTATTATTATTATTATTATAGGCTTCACTCAAAAAGCAACTTCTCTTATTACCGACAACAGCGGTTGCGCTTATGGATAGGCATGTACGATCGTAATAGTCTGTCTTAGTGCTAAGTGAAGCTTTGAAAGCGGTACATTGTCGTCTGCTGGCCGCGCGAACTTGAAACGACACGGTCTGAATGTATTCGCTGTCAATAAATGAGTGACAGCAACGCTGGAGAAGGCGTCTCCTTTAGGCTTCTGTTGGCTCAGTGCCAGTTTGTGAGGTGCTGTAACTGTGCAGGCGTCCAAGTAGCTGGTCAGACGCAGCGAGTTTGCACGCCTGCCACCGGTAAAATACACTCTCCTCCAATTAAATCGGCTCCCGGAGGGACTGAAGGCGAAGCGCGATGCCGTCGGCCAGCAAGCGAATAGAACACTGTCCTAGTTTTTTTCCTCGCCACGCCAGTCATTGGCCGCTGACCGTGCGCTTTCGCTCTTTGTGTATTGCCCAGCCGTGGCCAAAGTGTGTCGTAACATGTGACCGTACGCCCCCCCCCCCACCCCCTCGTAATACACAAGCTCCAAACGTGTGCCAAGGGCTTAAGTGGTACGGGATGCCAGATAAGACAGGAACACGGAGTTCAGACCAATTTTTTTGTATGTCGGAAGGCGGGTCTTTCACCTACATGCACCGCTCCCCATTAGCTGGCTCTAGTCCTTAATTTACTCCGTGAGAGGTTGCGGGGTTAGACTCGATTTGATGATTAAGGGATAGACAGGAAAGAGTCGACGAGCTTGGAGTTCACGGAAAAACTATAAGTATTACCACACACCCTGTTCAACATGCACACCGAGGGAAAATGTCATGTCCGTTAAGGGGCTACGGCAGACGCTGAGAGCGTGCGGAGACTTCGCACGCTCGCAGAACGGCTTTTCCAGACCGACCCGCACACAGTTATCTGACAGCAACAACTCTTGTGAAATGTGTGCTTGCGTGTGTGTTTGTCAGTGAGTGTGTGTGTGTGTGTGTGTGTGTATGTGTGTGTGTGTGTGTGTGTGTGTGCGCCGGTGTGCGTTTGTGCGTGCGTGGGAGCCTCTGTGTGTGTGTGTGTGTGTGTGTGTGTGTGTGTGTGTGTGTGTGCGCGCGTGGGTGCGTAAACTCTACATTGCATTTAGCGCATTGTCCAACCAACGCCGCTCCGGCGTTTCAAAATACACAACAGACCTTTCTCTGTGTGTTTCTCGCATGGCATTTAGCGTGTCCACGCTGTAAACACTGGCCCGCCAACAATGTTCCTATTGGTACAATCGAAGTGACAGCAGACGTTTACACAGTCTGACATCTACAATGGTCAGTCGTCTGCCGGCCGCCGGCGTTCGCCGCGAAGTTAATTGCTGCGGCGATAGGGGATTCAGGAGGGAATTATCCGCTGTATTGTTCACTGATTGGCGCCGCCGAATCGGGATGGAAAACTCTGACCACGCCGCGGCAGTGTGCACACAGTGTGTAGATGCGACTGTTGTTAATGGAGCAGGTATTCTTTGAGTGCAGACTGATACAAGAATTACTGCATGGAATACGACCTAGCTGCCGTTTTGTTAAAGATGGTAGGAATTGTTTGTATGGAGACAGGAGTGTCTCCAAGTAGTAGCAATCTTTTTTTTTTCTGAAAGGAAATTGATTCGAAGCCATCCTGGAGTGAAAATTCTATTGGTTAGTGATAATCGGGGAGAGAGAAAGAGAGGGGTGGGGTGAGGGGGGGGTCCTCATGAATATTTAAAGATTTACAACAATAATCAATATGCACATCTTACACACACACACACACACACACACACACACACACACACACACACACACACACACACACACACACACACACACACCGGTCGGGTCACGGACCATGACGGCATTTCAAGTTTGACGCTTCGTTTGCGAGATTAAAATGCAATCAAGCGTGAGAGGAATGATTACTCACTATTACATGATTAATTCTGGGGGTAGGTGCGGCGAATATCAAAAGCTGGGTAATCATTAAGTTTTATCACAGGTGCAACGTTTGGATTTCTGTTTGAAACGTCTGATCTCTGATGCCATAATTGCATAAGATGTTATTGGAAAAAAACACCACACCCAAAGGTTACAGAGAGAGAGAGAGAGAGAGCTTTTACGAGGATGAACGATTGTGAAAGCGGCCCTGTCCAGGCTTCAGTCCTCTCTTTCTTTCTTTCTCTGTGTCTCAGTCTGTCTCCCTCTGTCTGTCTGTCTCTCTCTAACACACACACACACACACACACACACACACACACACACACACACACACACACACACACACACACACACACACACACACACAAAATTTCAAACAGCAACAAATCGGCAGATGCCATGCACACACCTAGAACATCATGTCCGTCTAGACCCTTTTGCATGCAAGGACACTGAGACGCGCCGGCATCGCCTTCGTTATCCAGATACTGTATCAGGTTAACTTTGTTCTCTGAATACCACAACTGATCTGAAGCGACGAGGAACCAGGAAAGATTGATTGCACCAAACTCAATGTATTCTTCTTTTTTTTCAAAAAAAAAAAGAAAAAAAAAGAAGAAAGAAATTGTTACAATTTAAGAGAGAGAGAGAGAGAGAGAGAGAGAGAGAGAGAGAGAAGAAAATAATGATGGACAAGGAAAACTGTTATTGCTGAAATATGCAAACAACTATTTTAGGGGTTTCCTTATCTCGGGAGGAAAAACGGGCGGAAAAGACGACCGGAAGGACATTATTGTCCGCATGACTGAGTGGGCGTTCCCACAGTCCGGAGTGTCAATAGTCCTACGCTGCGTGGACAGTCAGTCGATAGTCCTACGTATCGATAGTCCGACGATTTTACGAATTGTGTATCCATAGTCCGAATTTCGATAGTCCTACGTACGCTCGATAGTCTTACACCTATACTTACTCAGAGCCTCGAAGTCCTATATTTCGTTAGTCCTACCTGCCGATAGTCCTACACTTACTTAAAGTCTCGACAGTCCTATATGTCATTAGTCCTACGTGTCGATAGTTTTACACTTGCTCAAAGTCTCGACAGTCCTATGTATGGTTAGTTCTACATGTCGGTAGTCCTATACTGACTCAAAGTCTCGACAGTCCCATGTATGGTTAGTCCTACATGTCGATAGTCCAACGCTTACTCAAAGTCTCGACAGCCCTATGTATGGTTAGTCCTACATGTCGATAGTTCTACACTTACTCAAAGTCTCGACAGGCCTATGTATGGTTAGTCCTACATGTCGATAGTCCTAAAGTTACTTAAAGTCTCGACAGTATGGTTAGTCCTACGTGTCGATAGTCCTACACTCATTTGTCTCGACAGTCCTATGTATCATCAGTCCTACATGTAGATGGTCCTTGGATCTACTATCGAGCGGCAGGATTATCAACCGGAAGGAGGGGGGGGAGCCAAAGAAGTCTAGGACTATCGACACGTATGACTAATGATACGTAGGATTGAAGATACTTTGAGTAAGTGAAGGACTATCGACACAAAGGAATATCGAGGGTAGAGCTATCGAGAATTCGGACTATCGACTAGTAGGACCATCGGCGTAGGGCTATTGAGAATTAGGACTATCGAGTGGTAGGACTATCGCCTGGCAGGACTATCGCCTGGCAGGAGTATCGAGAATTCGGACTATCGACTCGTGGGACTATCGGCGAAGGACTATCGAGAATTAGGACTATCGACTGGTAAGACTGTCGGCGTGGGCCTATCGAGAAATCGGACCATCGACTCGTAGGACTATTGGCGTGGGACTGTTGAGAATTCGGTCTATCGACTGGTAGGACTATCGGCTGGCAGGACTATCGAGAATTCGGACTATCGACTCGTGGGACTATCGGCGAAGGACTATCGGGAATTAGGACTATCGACCGGTAGGACTGTCGGCGTGGGACTATCGAGAATTCGGACCATCGACTCGTAGGACTATTGGCGTGGGACTGTTGAGAATTCGGACTATCGACTGGTAGGACTATCGGCTGGCAGGACTATCAAGAATTCGGACTATCGACTCGTGGGACTATCGGCGAAGGACTATCGGCGAAGGACTATCGAGAATGAAGACTATCGACCGGTAGGACTATCGAGAATTCGGACCATCGACTGGTAGGACTATCAGCGTAGGACTATCGAGAATTCGGACTATCAACTGGTAGGACTATCGGCTGGCAGGACTATCGAGAATTCGGACTATCGACTCGTTGGACTATCGGCATGAGGACTATCGACACGTAAAACTGTTGGCACCCAGGACAGGCGACGTGCACCCCCATGACTGAAACCACACACTACACTAAAACTGGATCTTCTTTCTCCGTTTGTTTTGCACTGAAGAGGAAAGAGGTGTTGAGTTCACGGATGCTGCTTTTTTTTAAAGTATGTCAAAATCGCGAGGAATGAAACTAGACCGGATATATACATGCCTGCACTTATAATTTGGTGCACCAACTTGACTGACAAGCAAGACTGAAATGCTAGGGGGATTCCCCTTCCGTATGTCACCCAAAACCGAAACCGGGAGAGAGAGATGGGGGACAAGGAAATTGTTGTCCGCTATAGCGCAGCGGATATGCTGTGCTCGGAGAGTGTGGGAAGACGACTTTCTTATCCTGTTTTTCATTGTGTTTATCTTCTACGAATGGGTCATCAAAAACACTGCATTTTCCTCCATGCAAAATGGGAACACAGTTTTTTGTCAGTGATTGTCCTTCTTCTTCTTCCTCGAACACTCGAAGGGGAGCCGGGGTGGCCGAATGGTTAGAGCGTTGGACTTCTAATGCTCGGGGCGTGAGTTAGTATCCCGGCTGGGGCCAAATATTTGTGCTGGCTTTTTCATTGTTGCCCCGTCTTTGATATCACCCGTATGTGGCGGTAAAGGACGTTAAACCCCCAAACACCCACCCACCCACCCCACTTCCTCGAACACTCAAACAGGCACGCCAGTAGTCCTGATGAAGGCTGCAGTCCGTCGGGGACACTCAGCTGAGCCGAAGATCTTCTCCCGCAACGGTGTGTCTGTAGGCCTGGGCCCGTATGTAGAACTCGAGGTTAAATTAACCCACGGCTACGGGCCTAACGCAGACTAGGACAAAAAGATGATGGTAACGTCAGAGTAGAAAGGGTTTAAGCTTCTGTACATGGCGCTGCAGACTTTAGAGGTTAGCATATTATTATTATTATTATTATTATTATTATTATTATTTCCACATTCATGTTCAGTTTGTAATAAACTAGGGGAGCCGGGGTGGTCGAATGGTAGAGCGTTGGACTTCTAATGCTCGGGTCGTGAGTTCGATCCCGGCTGGGGTCAAATATTTGTGCTGGCTTTTTCATCGTTGCCCCGTCTTTGATATCACCCGTATGTGGTGGAAAAGGACGTTAAACCCCCAAACACCCTTGTAATAAACGAAAGTGGTCGATAGTCTACGCTGTTCCACACCGGCAATTTTGAAATTGGACGCGACGAGAGTATGAATACGACACGCGCACACGAACAGGGGAGAGAGAGAGAGAGAGGGGGGGGGGGAACCTCACCCCACGCAGGGCTGCAAGACAGGTGCAGATTTGTGCACACACAGTGTTCCACACGCTGTAGACATAAATTTCTTCTTTCATTCGAGGGCAGGTTATCAGGCGGTGACCTCAAATAACTGGCACACATTCCCCCGCGCTCTGCTGCTTTTCTTTGTGCACAGGAGTTTTGCCCAGCCTGCACACGACGTCGACTGAATCAGCGGGTTTGATGGCTCTCTCTCTCTCTCTCTCTCTCTCTGTTCTTAAGGGTTTGATAACTCTCTCTCTCTCTCTCTCTGTTCTTACGGACTGTCATCTGTCTGCACAACCTAAAGCACCCGCTTAGAATTCGGCCTGTGGTTGGCACACAATTATGGTTGTTCAATTTTCCCCTCAACAAATCAAGTCAAAATTTAGGTGCAGACTCGTTCGCTGTGCCTGTCACAGTCTCGCATTCGTGCACACATGCATGTACAGATATCACGTACTAGTATGCGGGTCCCATTCCATTCATGAGGCGCCCTACGAGGAATCCCGGCATCCTTCTGCTCCTTCTCTCAGAAGTTTCCCCAGTGTCGTCTTCGAGGTTGTTCCAATGCTGGTCTGCCTGGTTCACAAGGACTCTTTTTGGGGTCGACTGTCGATCTTCAGTAAAGTTCACGATTTCATAACTTGACTCGTTCAGCACGTTGTTTAGTTACTCCGTACACGATACTTTCCTAACAAAGTCTAGCTCAGCCCAAGGCCTGGGGAGATTTTTATCCGTTGTAAGTACACGTAGAACACCCCTCCCCCCTCCCCCCACCTCCCGCTCCTCCGCCTTCTCTGTCTCTGTCTCTCTCTCTCGGAGGAGGAGGAGGAGGTGGAAGAGGAGGAGGAGAGGAGAGCAGGACAGCTTTAAAGACAGGCAGCAATGCCTAAATGCTCTATCCTGAATAAAAAAAAGTATCATCATCATCATCATCATCATCTCTCTCTCTCTCTCTCTCTCTCTCTCCACTGTAGTGTCGATTCATCATAATTACGGATTTAGTCTGCTATTGCAATACTATCACAATGTACTTGTTCTACCTTGAGCATTGCCATAAGCTGTGCTTGTTCATTATTTCAGTGTTCGTTTCTACAACTGGTATTGCAACAAGTTTGTTTAAACCGATTGTCGACCATTGCCTATTTGCATGCTTCTACTCTGCATACAGTCGACGGAATGATGACCGAGGCTTTGTTCCTGCAAACTACGCCTCAGATTTTATCACCACATCTGCTCTTCCTAAGCGCAGGCCGTCCATGATGCTTGCCTGGCCGGCGAGAAAGGGTAGTTCGTTCGAGTGCAAGGTGTACAGAAATCGCGTGCGTTATTAAAAGATCGCTTCCTGGCCGCTCCATGTTTTCTCTTTGCTGGCTTTATCACCACATCTGCTCTTCCTAAGCGCAGGCCACCCATGATGCTTGCCTGGCCGGCGAGAAAGGGTAGTTCGTGCGAGTGCAAGGTGTACAGAAATCGCGTGCGTTATTAAAAAAATCGCTTCCTGGACGCTCCATGTTTCCTCTTTGCTGGCTTATTTCCAAAACAAACCGACAGGCTATTTTTGATACAGCCTTTTTTGTCTCGCGTCCCGTCCAGGGCCAGTGTTATACAGACAGGCCTTTGAGAAAAATCATGATACTGCAGTCCCTTAAACGCGAATGTTCCAGATTTGTAGACGTCAGTTTGTTATGGAAGAGCTGCGTTTGTGAATGCGCATGTACACACGAAATAGTGATAATAATGATAATACTAATAACTGAGTATTGTATAGGCGCTTTTCCCAATTTCTCGAACTGGCTCAAAGCGCCGCGTACTGAACCCAACACCGCACACTCACGTGAATCACACGCATTATCTCAGACACTGGACATGAACAAATTACAAACACACGTGGTGCGACAGGTCAGCTCAGCTATTTAAGTTTCGGAATTTAGAATTTGTTTTCAGATTTCCTTGCTGAACATTTCCAAAGCAGAGGGGGAGGATGCCGGAGTACCCGGAGAGAACCCCCCTGACGATCGGCCAGAATGAACGGTGCCACGTACGAGAAGGAAACTCAAACCTGACCTCTCGCATTGCTGGGAGTTCATTTTACCGGTGGTAGACGTGCAAAATCGTCACGTGTGGCAGAGGTTTTAAACTCCACCAAAAGACCTCAGAACGATCTGTCACACTAGAGATGTTGAAACATGGGCCTTTAAGTCTTTTGGCCGGGCACCCTTAAAAAAAAAATGTGGGCGGACATATATTCTCTGTTGTGTGTGCGGGTGATTATAGTGCGGATAGGTGACTTGCTGAGTAAGCATGTATACTGATAGACTGGGTTTAACGTCCGTCCCACTGTCCATGTTTAACGCAATTCCTACCTAGTAATCTTGGGGTCGAGCACCAGTGGCCTCACTTTAAAAAAAAACAATTGTCTGCATAGATTTAAATTTACACTTGGCTTGATGAGAGTGTTGCACTTTTGATTATACTCGTGTTTGCTGCAATAAAAGCCGTCAAGACACCGCTAATTTTGCCTGATTTTCGCATACAGGGCCAAAACCGAAAGAGTCCTCACTAAAAAAAAAAAAAGAAAAAAAAAGTGTCCTCACTAAAAAAAAAAAAAAATGTCTGCATTGATTTACGCGTGGCCTGGTGAGAGTGTTGCTTTTTGATTATACTCGTGTCTGCTGCAATAAAAGCCGGCAAGGAACCGTTAATCTTGCCTGATTTTCGCATACAGGGCCAAAACTGAAAAAGAGTCCTCACTAAAAAAAAAAAAAAAAAAAAAAAACTGTCTGCTTTGATTTACACTTGGCTTGGTGAGAGTGTTGCACTTTGATTATACTCGTGTCTTCTGCAATAAAAGCAATAAAAGGCACCGCTAATTTTGGCCTGATTTTCGCATACAGGGCCAAAACCGAAAAAGTGTCAAAAAACGTGGAGTCAGTACTCGTGCACTGTACGAAATGTGCTAAGATCGTTGCAGAGTGGTCAAAATGGGTGGGTGGGAAGGTGGGTGGGTGTTTGGGGGTTTAACGTCCTTTTCCACCACATACGGGTGACACCAAAGACGGGGCAACGATGAAAAAGCCAGCACAAATATTTGGCCCCAGCCGGGATAAGAACTCACCACCCGAGCATTAGAAGTCCAACGCTCTACCATTCGGCCACCCCGGCTCCCCGGTGAAAATGGGTGGTCCTACGGACTGTTTTGCAGGGGCTGAAGTTGAAATCAGTTTACAATTTGTGCAGAACTAGTCGACCTCCTAGAGAAGGGTGGGTGGCCTTGTTGGGAAGGTGGTCTCTTTAGACAGGTTGAGTAGGAGAAAGTCTATTTCCTGGCTATTTGTGACCGACTTAGAGAAGGGCGCTTACACTACGTTGATGGTGAAGTCACTGGCGACGTCGTTGTTGGTGTCAGTTGTCGTCGTCGTCGCCGTTGCTGTTGTTGGTGTTGGTGTTGTTAATGTAGCTGCTGCTGTTGTTGTTTAACTCTCATTTATTGCAGATCAATCAGTGGCATGTTTGTTCGTTCGTTTTCAGACTCAATATTTCTGCGTACGTGAGTGCAGCAGCAGACCAGACCCTCCTACTAAATGTAAAGGCACTGCCGATGACTCAACACCCTTCACACACTAATATGTACACCCTCTTTGCCCATTTCTGGCGAAACGAAGTATTTTTCATGTAATGGGAATCCCGTGCATGTCGGATACTTTGTCTTTTTTCCAGAAATCAGAAGCTCAGTCCATTTTAATTTAATTTTCAGCGTGTTGTATCTGTGTAAATTTTCCGGGGAGCCGGGATAGCCGAATGGTAGAGCGTTCCATTTTCAATGCTCGGGTCGAGACTCGGAGTTCGAATCCCCGGCTGGGGCCAAATATTTGTGCTGGCCTTTTTCTCGTTGCCCCGTCCTTGATATCACCCATACGGGAAGGAAAAGGGCGTTAAACTGCCAAACCTCCCTCCCCCCCCCCTCCCCGTGGTATTTTCCAACCAAAGTGCAGGATGGTGGTCGGCCACTCTATCGCGATAGTCCTATGTACTGAAAGATACTAGGCAGATTTAGTAGGATTTCGTACGGAGGACTTCGTTGAGCAGCGTAACCCATTTGCATGTAAATTAGGCACGTTACTGTGCCATTAGCCAATCGCAGCGCGTTAGCAGCTCGCGGCGTCTGCCGCGTGAGCCTAATTTACATGTAAATGGGTTACGCTGCTCAGCGAAGTCCTCCTTACGAAGTCCTACTAAATCTGCCTACTGTTGTGCTGTTTGCATGCTCGGTTTGGTTTGGGGCGAGTATGTGTCCGCGCACAGCCCTACTGACGTAAAGTGAACAGGCGATGTGTGCATACACTAATCAGCTGATCGGCCCAGGCAACGCCAGTTTTCTGGTGGGAGTGTTTGTTCAAACTTGTTCCAACTTGGCGTTTTCGCGTGTTTAACAGTGAGACGATTAAACTACACCTTAATGTTCAGCATGACCTGGCGGCGCGGAAAGGCGGGTTAAGGGTGGGGACTGCCCTTGAGTGAAAAGTAATGAGGACACCTTGACCTGAATTAGGTTTAACTTTCTGAGCGTTTACTCGCCTCGAAATCGTAAGCAGAATTACGATGAACTTTCTCAGTACCACTGCTGCATGAAATATTTCTTTTTAACTTCTTGTAAAACATGTTTCCTACATTGCTCAAAACAGCAAACCTGGACTTCTAACGATCGTGTCGTGAGTTCGAATCCCGGCTGGGGCCAAATATTTGTGCTGGCTTTTTCATCGTTGCCCCGTCTTTGATATCACCCGTATGTGGTGGAAAAGGACGTTAAACCCCCACCCACCCACCCATCCACCCCAGCAAATCTGGTGGATGCTAACGTATATTTTTTAAAAGTTATATGCATTAATTTATATGCCTTTGAAACCATGAAGCAAACTGAAAAATGCTGTTTTCACTGGGGGAGCCGGGGTGGCCGAACGGTAGAGCGTTGGACTTCTAATGCTCGGGTCGTGAGTTCGCATCCCGGCTGAGGCCGCCAAATATTTGTGCTGGCGTTTTCATCGTTGCCCCGTCTTTGACATCACCCGTATGTGGTGGAAAAGGACGTTAAACACCCAAACACCCACCCACCCGCTATTTTCACTGACCTAGAAGCTGATTTTGATGATTCGGTCATAACTTTAAGAAATGCATGGGACCACCCCACATGGTTTTTTTTTTTTTTTTTTTTTTTAAAGCATAAGCGTGGTATACGTATTTGTTTCAACCTAATTTCCAGAAGTCCTCATCACTTTTACTCCAGGGTAGCCCCCATCCTTAACTGTACAGCATTCCACGCGGCCCTAGACAGGTTAACTTGAAAATATTGTTACCGGATGCAGACATTCAAATGATAATGCAATCTCGCTGTAAACAGTTTCGAGACGCTGAAATGGCTCTTTTAAAAACTTCCGCGGAATTTTAATTGTTTTGGGCCGAGTGCGTTAGCCTCCATTGCGCTTTTATCACCGGTGAACAGAAGTTATGGGAACAGATAGACATTTGTTTGATGCTTAACTGAATCAGTGGAGGGTAATTCACCGAAAGACGACGGAAATATCACTGTGTTTCTTCTGATCAAGAACAAGACACTAAAAACACACACACACACACACACACACACACACACACACACACACACACACACACACACACACACACACACACACACACACACACACACACACACACACACACACACACACACACACACAAACAGCAACAAAAAACGACAACAACAACAACCCCCGCCCCCCCCAAAAAAAAAAAAAAAAATTGTAGATAAGTAGGCAGGTACAGCTTTGGTTTTAACGTCTTTTTTTTTTTTCTTTTTCTTTTTACCATGCAACTCTTTCCTCTCAAGTTCAAGTTCATCCACTGTAGAACGTTTACAATTGAACACGGCGCAGGTACAAACAAAACACTTGACCAGACACAAGTACATTGGCTAACCACCTCGCCAGACAAAGACACATTTCTCCACAATTAGAAGCCGTAAAGTCACGAAAACGGTCGTTATTGCCAAAAGATTTTTTTTTGGGGGGGGGGGAGGGGGGGGGCAAACCACCTTACAGCTTTATAAGCGGCAGTTTCTCCCCCTCATGAGGGGAGCCGTGGTGGCCCAATGGTAGAGCGTTGGACTCTCAATGCTCGGATCGTGAGTTCGAATCCCGCCGGCTGGGGCCAAATATTTGTGCTGGCCCTCTTTTTTTTCTCTCTCTCTCTCTCTCTCTCTCTCGTTGCCCCGTCTTTGATATCACTTTTATGTGGTTGAAAAGGACGGTAAACTCCCAAACACCCACCCACCCTTTAAACTTTGACCCTGAAATAACCGAGCGATCAATCGCTGGCGACAATAACGTCCTTTGGCTGTCACCAAAATAGGAAGGGTGGGTGTTTGGGGGTTTAACGTCCTTTTCCACCACATACGGGTGATATCAAAGACGGGGCAACGATAAAAAAAAGCCAGCACGAACTCACGACCCGAGCATTAGAAGTCCAACGCTCTACCGTTCCCCCCCCCCCCCCCCCCCCCCGCTCCCCGCCTCCCCCCCGCCCCCCAAAAATAAATAAATAAATAAATAAATAAATACAAGAACAACAACAACAAGAATATCAACAACAAGAACAACAACAAGACAACAAGGACAACAAAAACCTGCTGTCCTCACCACAATCTTCACGCAGCACACAGCGTGTAAACAATACGTTTGATGTTTCCGCCCAAAGTATAAAACTTTATGGTTTACAGCCGGCTATCACGGGGACAGCAGCCTGTGTCAACAGTTTATATACGGGACAGCAGAAGGAGGAGTAGGGGGGGGGGGCGGGGGGAGGAGGAGGAGGAAAGTCCGTCAGTTGTTCACCACCCTTCACCGGATGTATCACTAACCGACAGTTTTCCTGGTGCTAAAACTACAGTCGAAGATTATGTTGCTGTTTTTTTTTTTTTTTCCCCCGCTGTCAGCGGCTAACCGGAATTGTAGTTCTTTTGTGGCCAAGTAGTGAACAAGGAAAGGATGGACTTGTAAAGGAACAATTTTAGGGTATTTTACAGGCACAATCACTTGACTTTTTAAAGGTACAATCACAGGACCCTTAAATGCACAATTTTAAAGGAAACTATTAGGACTTCAAAAGGCACAATTTTCAGAAAGCTTCTATAGGCACAATTTTAGGACTTACGCATGCACAATTTTAGGACTTATGTAAGCTCAATTTTGGGACTTATGGAGGCACAATTTTAGGACTTGTACACTGGCACGACGAAACATTCTGACTCAGCATATCGGCGTATCCAGCTTCATGGGTGAATGGGTGGGTGTTTGGGGGTTTTACGTCCTTTTTCACCACATACGGGTGATATCAAAGACGGGGCAACGATGAAAAAGCCAGCACAAATATTTGGCCCCAGAACACTTGGCGCGAGCGGTCGAACATTCATATTCTACGGCTGGTCTTACACCGCTTGGCTGACCATGGCGAGCCGGACGCAAAATAATACCGCTGCTCACTTGAAGTTCAAAACGACAGCAGACTTCACCTAACAAGCACTGCGTACTCAAATCAACGACAGTTTTAACGCTGTTAAACCGAGAGAAAAAAACAAAAGTGACAAAATGCTGAATCGAATCGAGTCACTGCAGTCGTCTGCTATAGGTGCAGCGAATGGAAGCGGATTCCTTGTCTAGATCTCCGATCCAACATAAGCTTCTTGGATCGTTTGGATCAGGCATGCAGTATCGTGGGGTTTGAGTCGTCAGTCGGTGTCTCACAGAGGTAGACTGCCAACCTCCCAGACGTTGAGTGGAGTACTCACAGTTCAACTGTATTACATCATCATCATCATTAGCTTGCTTTACGTCCTATGGCTTTTAGCCTTGAGGACAAGTTGTTCAGTCCTGGCATGTGTCTTTGGCACTGTATTACCTGATGGGGACAGGTTTAAAAACTGCTAGCGGGGGGGGGGGGGGGGGGGTTACAATGCTCTCCATGAACCAAACAAACCCCTCTACTGCCTACACTGTAGTAATGATAGAAGTTTTAGGTGCGTGGCGTGGTGGTCACACGCTGTGCTGAAGCTACAAACTCAACATGGGACGCGTTTTTGAACTCGCCCAAACAAGCGTCATGTATGACTAGCGGCTGTTCCGCCGGATTTCAGAGGCTGCGTGACGGAGAAACGGTGTGGGACTTAGGAAAACGAGAGTATTATGGTGGCCGTCATCAGTTTGTGGTGGGTCTTCAAAGAGGATGGTCGTATTGTTGTTGGTTTGTGTCGGTTCATGAGAAATGTAACGGGATTTTATTTTCTGAAGAGATGTTTAGGATGCGGGGTTAGGATAATCGGGGAGAGGGGTTGGTTTGGGTGGGGTGGGTGAGGCAAAGGCAGGGAGGGGAGGAGGGGGGGGGGCGGAGGGAGTTGAGTACGCTCTCTCTCTCTCTCTCTGCAGGGCAGCATGTAAGATAAGTCTTCGTGTATCATCATCATCATCATCATCATCTGTGTGTGTGTGTGTGCGTGCGTGCGTGCGTGCGTGTGTGTGTGTGTGTGTGTGTGTGTGTGTGTGTGTGTGTGTGTGTGTGTGTGTGTGTGTGTGTGTGTGTGTGTGTGTGTGTGTGTGTGTGTGAGAGAGAGAGAGAGAGAGAGAGAGACAGACAGACAGACAGACAGACAGACAGACAGACAGACAGACAGACACACACACACACACACACACACACACACACACACACACACACACACACACACACACACACACACACAGAGGCGACCATGCTACTACATACATATATCAAGCAATATTAAAAATGACCAATACCAGTGTAAAGAACAATAGCGGGAAAAACAAAGGATGTGATAAGTGTGAGAGAGAGAGAGAGAGACAGAGAGACAGACAGACAGACAGACAGACAGACAGGGACATAGAGCAGGGTGGTGGTTGGTGTGGGGGGAGGGGGGGGCATGGACACGCAGTATCAATCCTTCGAGACTTCAATCTCTCGCTTGAATCCACCGCTGGGGCGACTCAACACACACACACACACACACACACACACACACACACACACACACACACACACACACACACACACACACACACACACACACACACACACACACACACACACACACATTCTTCTGACTTCTGCAGACTGACATCCTGTCCCCGAAATATGCATGGCGGTACATAAATGTCATAAAACGTGACAGCAACATGACAAATCGATTCCTCGGACTGCCGATCCATGAATACGATGTGAATTGCATATAATCGTGACGCTTCCATGCGGATCAACAGAACACATTACTGACACTGCATAAGTGATAAGCGGTTTGTTGCTGTTGTTGTACAACGTAGTGTTCGCATACAAATCACTATCTAACCTATTTCAGTTCAGTAAACGGGCCAATTCCTTCTTTTGCAGAGCCAACTTATGTTTTGGAACACTTTCGCTCACGTGTGCGTCTGTACGCTCGAAATACTCCATCTTGATGATTAGTAAAGCTCTTAATGCCATACAGTGTTGTTTACACTTTGCGCGAGCGGTCGAAGATTCAAATTCTACGGACTGTTGTTACACTACCGGAACGCTCAGTGTTGTCGCCGGGTCATTGAGTACGCTTCTGTTGGCTCAGTGCCAGCATTACAGACGCTGTCACTGTGCAGGCGTGTAAGTGGTGTGATGATAGACAGCATGAAAACAGCTGAACGATGATCTTTAAAATGTTAGCATTAGCCCCTTTAAAGGTCGTACAATAGCAAGATTTCTTATCCTCAAGATTCACCGCACTAAACTGACTTTCCACTGTTGGCACTAGAGCTTTCTCCTACACTGGTCCTTTAGGTGAAATTCTCTCCCTCTTTCACTCCGCCAAGCACCCTCCCTTGAAACTTTCAAGAAAAACCTGAAGACCTACCTGTTTTCTGCTCATAACAACATTTGACTGTTCTGGTTTGCATCGTGTGTGTGTGTGTGTGTGTGTGTGTGTGTGTGTGTGTGTGTGTGTGTGTGTGTGTGTGTGCGTGCGTGCGTGCGTGCGTGCGTGCGTGCGTGCGTGCGTGCGTGCGTGCGTGCGTGCGTGCGTGCGTGCGTGCGTGCGTATGTCGTGGCGCCCTAACCTTATGGCATTGCAATTCTCCCCCCTATTTTTTTGTATACATTTTTCCCAGCGTGTAGAACTGGTATCAACCAATAGGTTAGAGCGCTATATTATTATTTTTTTTTAAGTGCTTTATGGCGTTTCGCATTCACTCACACAATTGTGAAACAACATATATTTAGGTAGAGGATCGAGGGCATAAGAGAGGGTGGGTGGGTGGGTGTTTGGGGGTTTAACGTCTTTTTCCACCACGTAGGGTGATTTCAAAGACGGGGCAACGATGAAAAAGCCAGCACAAATATTTGGCCCCAGGCGGTATTGAACTCACGACCCGAGCATTAAAAGTCCAACGCTTTACCATTCGACCACCCCGGCTCCCCGCATAAGAGAGGGGTTGAAACGGGGTGATGGGGCAGTTACAAACAAAGAACCAACCAACAAACAAACAAACTCGCTGACTAACAAACTCACTCACTTATTCACTAACTCAGTCACTCACTTACTCACTAAATCATTCACTCACTGACAAACTCACTAACTCGCTATTTCACTCCAAAACTAACCAGCGAGGTAGCTAACTTCTCCAAGGTTCAACCGACAAAACATCTCATAAGCGCTGAACACAAGAAACGCATTTTTGTCCCCTGTTATGTTGGTCTAAAAATGTCTCTAAGTCTACATTTCTAAACGCAACAACAAAACGCTGTTATTTGAAGTTTCACAGAAATATCTAGCGGTCTATTTCTGGCCGATGTGCGGAGCTGGGTATGTGTAATGGAAGTCACGCAAGAGGACAAGACAAAGAGATGATTGTTTAATGTTATTCTAGAAAATGATTCACTGACGAAACCACTCGAACAGACTACCGGTGAAGACCCTGCACTTCCTATGACGTGTGGGCGGTTAATTTTAGAAAATGTTCCGGTCCGCATCAAAGGGACGCAATTCAAGGGGAAGTAATTTCATCTTCACACGTCATCGTAAATTCAAGCAGGAGTTTCGTTTTCAGATTTTGTACGTGCGTGCGCGCGCGCGCGCGCGCGCGTGTGTGTGTGTGTGTGTGTGTGTGTGTGTGTGTGTGACAACATCAAAACAAGGGGGGGTGAGAGAGAAAAAAGACAAACAAAAGTATTAACTATCTAAAAGAAATGAAGAAGAGAAAAGTAGACATGATAAACAATCAAAACACACGAGAGAGAGAGAGAGAGAGAGAGAGAGAGAGAGAGAGAGAGAGAGAGAGAGAGAGAGAGAGAGAGAGAGACAGACAGACAGACAGACAGACAGACAGACAGTGTGTGTGTGTGTGTGTGTGTGTGTGTGTGTGTGTGTGTGTGTGTGTGTGTGTGTGTGTGTGTGTGTGAGAGAGAGAGAGAGAGAGAGAGAGAGAGACAGACAGACAGACAGACAGAGTGTGCGTGCGTGTGTGCGTGCGTGTGTGTGTGTGTGTGTGTGTGTGTGTGTGTGTGTGTGTGTGTGTGTGTGTGTGTGTGTGTGTGTGTGTGTGTGTGTGTGTTGGGACACTCCCGCTCCAGATGGTTCTGGGGAGGAATGATTTCTGACGATTGTCACGTTCGTGAATAAGAAATTCACATAATTGTACATGTATCGCCACAATAGCATTCACTAACCGTGATGAATTCTGAAAAATTGTGCGTTCTTCCAACAGCCTCCTACTCCCCAGTACATCCCCCCCCCCCTCCCCCCCCCCCCCCCCCCCTCGCCCAAACCGTTACCAATGGAAAACAATGACCAAGACTAACCAAGGTCACATGCTTATAAATAATTCTTAAATAAGCAGGTCATGTGTAATTCCGTAATCCCAGGTACGTGTTGGGGATGTTTCCTTGATCCATCTTTGCCTTGCACCAGTCTATACCGATCTCCCCCCCCCCCTCCCACCACCACCCCCACACACACACACACACACACACACACACACACACACACACACACACACCTCCGTCAGCACTCCCTTGTCACACCCCGCCATCACCAGGGTTTCCCAATTCACCCCACCCCCCCCGCCCCCCCCCCAACCCAGCCTCCACCCCCCCCCGACCCCCACTCACCCGCACCCCTACTCTCCTTCCCCCGGAAACCCCGACCCGCTGCTCTTCAAAAACAGTTAAAACTGCGAGCTTAACACAAATCTGTGTGCTGGATTAACCGACGTGATGCCGCATTCTAGCTGTGGTGTCGTCTGGCTTTGATAGGCAGATGAAAGGGGTGGTGTAGATAAAGGCAGGATGCTTTATATAACTCGAGTCATTGTATTGAGCGACAAGGGTCTACCCTAGTCACGACTGACAAGGCTCCGTCAGAGAAGACCCCGAGGGCGTGATGTGATAAAGACTGTTTATGACCTGAAGTCACCCCGTTGCGCTTGTTTGGCTCCGCGGTCACGCTAATTTCGGGCAGGGACATTCTTTGCTGGTACTTAAAAGAGCGTGAACTGTTAGTAATAGTCCCCCTGTACAATGCCTTTACTTGCAAGGGTGGAATTTTGTCGTGGTGTATGGTACATCACGGGGTGCAGACAAAACGGACGCTTGTGTTTCCGGTGCTATCCCTCTTTAAAAGAGAAGACAGAGTGTTTCCAAACAATAGCACCGAGTGTTTCCATTATCAAATTTGAATACTATCGAGTGTTTCCAAAGAACTGCAGCCGAAGCACCACGTCAACAATTGATCACATCCGCAAAGTAGTTCCCGGGAAACGTGAGCCTGGTTTGATTATGGTCGGTTTAGCTGTACATCTTTAGCGTGTTGTTAACAGATTTCATAGCAGCCTAGACATCTATATTGCCAAAGACATGGGAAAAGACACCGAGAGATGAATGACGCTTTTCCGTCAAGTTTACAAACTGTGGCTGTGACTAGATGGTGGCAACCCTGTTCCGGGTCCGTCCATAACTCCACTGACTGACATCGCTGCGACGACGGCCAAGGCAATAATCTCGAAACAGGCTGAGAATGTTTTGTGCTGGTGAATGCGACAGTTTTTACCGCTCCTGTGCACACTGTGAAATAACACGGGAACTCAAAGTTGTTCGCAACTGTCCACTTTCCTTGTCACCGAGTATTTTTGTTTTTTCCTTCTTAGGTATCACTTAGCTCGGCTCGGTCTCGGTTAGCCCGACTTGGCCGTCGTCGCAGGGACATAGAGTTATCGACGGACGTGGAACAGGGTTGAGATGGTGGTGGCGTCACGGCCGAAGCGAGCTGTGCGTGGCGATGGATGTCTGTACAAGGACAGCAACATCTGGAGGTGACAAGTTGTAGCTGAATTTCTGCGCGCTGGTCTGTACAGACCGGGTAGTGCTGAAGGATGGGGGCTACTCTTGATCTTGAATGAAAGCCGGTAATGTTAGTTAGTTATTTAGGGCTGAACTGACGCGGCACAAGCAACAAAATGAAAGTAATGACGACCCCTTGAAATAAGGTTTAAACAAGCATTGTATTATACATATTCTCAACTGAACAGCAAAATGCGTGGAAGGTCCCATGTGAGACCTACTCTTTGGTGGAAATAATGAGGACCTCGTAAGCTGGGTGTAAATAAATGTGTTTGTCATGCACATTTTCAAATCAGCAAAACATGTGGCCAGTCCCATGCATTTAAAAAAAAAAGATAATTATATACATTACTTTATATGCATTTAAATCCATGAAGCAAGATGAAAATGCTGTTTTCATTGAGGTAAAAGTTGATTATCGATTTTCTTAATATGATTCGGACACCCCCCCCCCCTCAAAAAAATGCATGGGACCCTTTAACAACAAATAAACGATCTGTTTTGAACAGTGTCACGACAAGTTGAGACACAGTTACAAGTGTCTACAAGCGGTAACACAATTCTCTCGTATCCTGAAAGCTCGGGTGAGTCTTAAGGCGTTTAATTTACCGTAACATGACAAGTATACGCTAACCTCTTAAGGTCACATACGAAGGGGCATTGCCTCCCCTATCGTGTTCCGTGTGTGAGGTTGCACTCAATCCATGCCACAGGTGAAGGTGACGGGTCCGTCACACACACACACACACACACACACACACACACACACACACACACACACAGAGGCACGAAGAGGGGGGGGGGCAGACAGAAAGACAGGGAAGCAGAGAGATGATGATGACGTAGACGACGACGACGATGATGATGATGATGAATCTTTATTTTCCAACGGAGAGAGAGAGAGAGAGAGAGGTGGGTGGGTGGGTGTTTGGGGGTTTAACGTCCTTTTCCACCACATAGGGTGATATCAAAGACGGGGCAACGATGAAAAAGCCAGCACAAATATTTGGCCCCAACCGGGATCGAACTCACGACCCGAGCATTAGAAGTCCAACGCTCTACCATTCGACCACCCCGGCTCCCCGAGAGAGAGAGAGAGAGAGAGAGAGAGAGAGAGAGGAGGGGGGGGGGGAGGGAGTGGGAGGTGAGAACCAACATTTCTCAAGTTCTGTGAGCAGTTACCATCCGAGAACATCACCTCAGGTAGCCTGTAAAACTGGCCTAGAGCCTAACCTCGAACTAAACTAGCTCTAGGGTTAAATTTTCTGTAGTTTTTTTTTTTTGTTTGTTTGTTTGTTTGTTTGTTTTAAATCAGGAAGCTGGTCCATTCCGTTATAGAAGGATTTTTTTCTTCCTTTCTTTGCTTCCTTTTTTTAAATTTGATTTTGCTTTTGGGTTTCTTTTGTCCTAGTCTGGGTTAGGCCCGTAGCCGTGGGTTAAATTAACCTCGACTTTTACATACGGGCCCAGGCCTCCGCGTTGAAGTTTGTTGGAGTGATCTGGCCAGAACACAGCAGGCAGTCAACTGTAACCATCAACTGATGTAAAGACGTTATTACCGTCCGGGCAATTTTGCTGCTTTTATCTGTAACGTATAGCAAGTGAAATATAACTTGGCGTTACTCATAATTACTCTGGTATCTGTGGCAGCTCCATATGTCGACTCTCGCCGGTTTCTGCACTTATTTTAGGCCAAGGTTAAGTGTATTTGACCTGGAAAGATCACAGGGCTGGGTTTGGTCATATGCTTCCTATTAAAATATGCGTCATAGCCGATTTTATCGTACACCACAACCGAGTGAGGAAATCGCCAGAATCCGGTGCCAAAGATCGCTGATCACGTGTGTGTACTCAGGTTAGTACACTCTGCTCACTTGTCGCTTTTGGCTTGCTTATAAATAAATAAATAAATAAATAAATGATGGACATCCAGTGTCGTGTGTGTGTGTGTGTGTGTGTGTGTGTGTGTGTGTGTGTGTGTGTGTGTGTGTGTGTGTGTGTGTGTGTGTGTCTCTCTCTCTCTCTCTCTCTCTCTCTCTCTCGCTTGATTTTTTTCTTCTTTTTTCTTTTTCTTTCTTTTGTAATTTAGAGTAGCAACGGCAAGTTTGAAAATGGTAATTGTGCCAATTGCTTTACCGTTGATAAATAAAGGATCATTGTCATTGTCATTGTCATTGTCATTGTCATTGTCTCTCTCTCTCTCTCTCTCTCTCTCTCTCTCTCTCTCTCTCTCTCACACACACACACACACACACACACACACACACACACACACGAGTCTCTGTCAAAACGCACACCTCTGGAATTCCCAGTAAAAGATAGCCCAGATCAGCAATACAACAAACAGTACACTTGATACTGTCCTGATGAAGAGTTGGGAACCAACGGCGTAAACAGTGTAGATGTACTGGGGCTTTGAGAAGCTAGAGACACGGAACGGGGGGGGGGGGGGGGGGGGGGGAAGGGGGTGAGGCGGGAGGGGATGGAAGAGGCGTCATCTGGGAGACACGTTATACGCCTAAAACGATAGTAACGGGTGGGTTGACATGGGACCCGAAAACTAAGCGAGTGTCAAAGGTTCACTGCTGACGGAGCCGGCTCGTATTCAGTGTCAGATAAGACGAAAACTCACTCATCCTCAACTTTACCCTGTCTCTATTTCGCCTACGTATGTCCCCCCCCCCCCCCCCGCCCCCCGGCCCCTCTTGTACCCGTATTAACTACGTACCCCGTTAGATTGGCCGGGTAGTTTTGCCGCCCAGCTCTGCCTGTCTTGCCACGCTCCAACACGCTGTTTGTCCCCAGGATCTGTCAAGTACCGGGAGTGTACATGACACAGACTGGGTAGAAACCCGGCAATGGATTTCAGTAAACCTGTACAAGTTCGGCGACTTCCTGTTGTACATGTTGTTGTTGTATGTGTTGTTGTTTTGTTGTTGTTGTTTCATTTGCAGTTCTACCAGTTTGTAATCGACGCGAGTTTCCTTCGGCGAAATACGATCGTCTGGGGTTGTCACTGGCTCTGTGGGAGGGCACACTAACACCATTGATCTTGAGAGCCCCCCCCCCCCCCCCCCTTCGTCTCCCACCCCCTCCCCGTCTCCCACCCCTCTCAAATTTCTGGTTGGTTAATTGTGCTTAACGTCCCATGCCTGAGGGTGTGATTGAAGACAGCCCTAATGGGCAGGTTATAGGAGCGGGGGAAGAAGAGGAGGGGGGGAGGTATCTGCCGTAAATGAAAAGTCCAGCGGAACACTACTCAATCCAATCAGACTGCCAGGTCGGCCGCATTTGATGGTATCCTTGACTGTGATGGACAAGTTACACAAACAGATCCAGTTCACACAGAGGAAACAGGCAACGTTTTGGGGTCAGCACAATTTCTTTTCACTCCCCCCCCCCCTTGGGTGGGAGTTGAACTCACA
>JACVVK020000333.1:547500-575000 GCA_018292915.2 Batillaria attramentaria | reverse complement strand
GAGTCACACACACAGTCACACATACAGAGTCACACACACAGTCACACACACACACACACACACACACACACACACGCACGCACGCACGCACACGCACACGCACACACGAAAAACAGTCACACACACACACACACACACACACACACACACACACAGTCACACACACACACAGAGTCACACACACACACACACACACACACACACACACACACACACACACACACACACACACAAAGCCGTCAGCAAAGGTGGCTAGTAATCGTGTTTGTACGTGCGTCTACCTTGAAAATCCGCTTGTACCTGCCTCTGGTTCCGTGTTGACCTGTTCCAGCTGTGAGTTGTATCATGCTAATCTGTTTGTTAACGTTTTCTTGGCTCGTGTTTGTCTGTCATGAACGCGTCTGTTGTGCCCACTAATTCTACTGGCCTCCCACTGACACAGCTGATGCGGCAGTTTGAGGGGCAGTCTGTGTATCTTTGAACCATTTCTTTTATTCTGCCCCAACTCTGTTGCCAGTTCCAGTGGTGTTCCCTCCCAGGTCATGGGTGGAATCCACGGAGGGCTCGGAAGCTGGGGCAATTATTATTATGCATGATGATGGAGATGAAGATGATGGTGACGCCTTCACTGTTATTGGGAGCCGTAATAGTGATGACGACAAGTCAGTATGACGGTGTAGATGACGACAATGATAACGAAGACAATACCGACTCACGCCAAAGCCACACGTGTGAAATATGAGCATGAGTCTTTGCATTGTATCGAGTAACGCGTTAGCCCAAGCCGTTGTCTGGTTGATAAAATGGCCATTTTTCTGTTTAGTTGCTGACAGGCCGAAACCTCCGTTGGAAACACTGGGTGCCGGTCCGTCCAAATAGTGCGAGGTCGTGCGAAGACATGCAATGACGTGCAAGGAAGAATTTAAACATGCTGAGGGTGGGTGGGTGTTGGGGGGGGGGGGGGCGGATTTAACGTCCTTTTCCACCACATACGGGTGATATCAAAGACGGTGCAACGATGAAAAAGCCAGCACAAATATTTGGCCCCAGACAGGAAACGAACTCACGACCTGAGCATTAGAAATCCAACGCTCTACCATTCGGCCACCCCGGCTGCCTTAAATGTGCTGAATAACTGAAATAATTAAACAGAATAATAATGTGTTTGTGGCCGTATTTGTATGTCAAAACGAGAAAACAAAGTTAATTAACAACATCATGTGAAACATAGGCACGTGACGCACCTACTGACGCCTATAGGTGTGGGGTACGGGTATTTGCCGAACAGCTAATAATAGATTACTGATCCACGCCGGCGTGGCGCAAATGAAAACACTCGCTGCTACTCTTCGGAAACACTGTGCTGGTGGTGTTGCTTTTGATGCAGAGTAACAGACAAAAGCACGTAGCTTTACATTAGCTTACTACCGTATGACTTCAACGTCGATATCCTTTTGAGAGGAAGCCCCACCCAATCTCTATATCAAAATACATGATGTACAAACCTTTTCCAAACAGTTCAACAAATTATTGACTTATCGGGTCGCTTCGCCATTTAAATTTCTAAACCTGCGTCCACGCGGACGGGCTGTTGCCACCACCACTCACAGTAAAGTTTGATATGCTCTTTCTTTCTTCTTTCCTTTCTTCTTCCTGCTCTCTTCTTCTTGTTCTTCTTCTTCTTCTTTTTTTTTTTTTAGTCTTTACATTTCAGTCCAGTTTTTCCACGCCATGCTTTTTGTAAACTGGTTCAGATGAGCACGTATACATAAGTTTTACTTGTTGTGCTCTCTTTCAACGTAATACTGTTTACTGCTTGACGGTGATCCGGCTTCAATGAATAAAAAAAAAAAAATGTTTAAACCAACAGACAAAATAAAACTGGAGAGAAGTTGACATAGTTCAGGATGCGATAAGATTCATTCATTTCCCAAACACGACAGCATCTGTTGCCTTTCTCGCCACAACACCACCCCCACCTGAACAAGCACTTTACCTAATCCCATCCCTGCTGGAAACAGCATCAGCAGCTTCGAACGCGTCATGCCTGAGTGACCACGAGACCTGCCATCAAAGGCAACCTGCCACGCCAAAGCGCCCCTCGATAAGTCCGTGTTTGCCCATGCCTCCGTCACGGAACTGCGAGTCCTGTGTACATGATTGTGTCCCAGTTTGCCGATGGTTGGGCCCCTGTGACATCAGCTTGACTTGCCACCTGTCCCTTCATCGCTTGTGTAATCCGTCAAACTAGCAGGTGAAGAAGAGAATTGCCCCTCTGGTCTTGCTGCACTCAGCCTCCCCCCTCCTTCAACACCCCCCCCCCTTCCCCAGGGAGACGGTCTCCCCCTTCCCTTCCTTCGCTGTGACCGTAAACCTGGTCCCACATAGTTACGTGCTCGGTTTTGTGTGACGTCAGCTTGTAGCTGCAGGTCTGAACAGGCGATGGTTTATCACTGGCAAAAGATCGACACACAGACTAACACACTGCATGTTTTTTTTTTCTCATTGACACATCGGCAAACACGTTGACAAACATACTGCGAGCTTCCTTCACTGACAAACACATGGACAAACATACTGCCAAACACATTGACAAACACACTGCGAAATTTCCTCTGTGACACACCGACAATCACGTTGACAAACATACTGCGAGCTTTCTTCACTGACACACTGACAAACACATTGACCAACATACTGAGAGCTAACCTCACTGACACACTGACAACGCGTACTGCGAGATTCCCTCACTGACACACTGACAACGAGTACTGCGAGATTCCCTCATTGACACACTGACAACGCGTACTGTGAGATTCCCTCACTGACACACTGACAACGCGTACTGCGAGATTCCCTCACTGACACACTGACAACGAGTACTGCGAGATTCCCTCACTGACACACTGACAACGCGTACTGCGAGATTCCCTCACTGACACACTGACAACGCGCACTGCGAGATTCCCTCACTGACACACTGACAACGCGTACTGCGAGATTCCCTCACTGACACACTGACAACGCGTACCGCGAGATTCCCTCACTGACACACTGACAACGCGTACCGCGAGATTCCCTCACTGACACACTGACAACGCGTACCGCGAGATTCCCTCACTGACACACTGACAACGCGTACCGCGAGATTCCCTCACTGACACACTGACAACGCGTACCGCGAGATTCCCTCACTGACACACTGACAACGCGTACCGCGAGATTCCCTCACTGACACACTGACAACGCGTACTGCGAGATTCCCTCACTGACACACTGACAACGAGTACTGCGAGATTCCCTCACTGACACACTGAGACACATGGACAAACATACTTTGAGCTTCCCTCATTAACCAGCTTTAAGGGGACTATGGCTAACACAATACGTGAAAGGGAAGACTATACATACTAACACTTAAGTCTCAGCTTAGTCTAGTCAGGGATAGCCATGCGGATTCCACATTCTGGTTAAGGGATCTAAGCGAACATTGTTGTTTTTTTGTTTGTTGTTGTTTGTTTGTTTGTTTGTTTTGCTCATTTTTGTTTTTGGTTTTTGTTGGGTTTTTTTTTTTTTGTGGTTGTTGTTGGTTTTTTGTTTTTGTTTTTTGTTTTGTTTTGTTTAGTTTTTGTTTGTTTTTTGGTTGTTTTTTTTTTTGGTTGGGGGGGGGGGTGTCTTTTTCTTGGGGTCTAAACACAGTTAAACGCCAGGCTAATGTAAGAAATTCAAGTTGACGGCGTATCTACGCTCTACGTGAAGGGAGGGTCACCAGGACTAAGCTTGGTCAATCGAGTCTCACACTTACGTCCAAGCGTCATTCTCTCCATGCATCAGACCCCAGACCTAAACTAAACTGGCCAATCTCCCATTCTGCTCACAAACCCTCCAGTATCCAAAAAAAAAAAAAAAAAAAGAAGCTGTGACGAGCCGATTTCCATCAAGACTGCTACTTGGCTGGGTCGTTCCAAATGTCAGCAGAGTCAACACAGCGGCTCGTCGTCGCAGGGGCCATGCAGGCGAAAAGACGAGTTTCACAATTTGTCGTCATCCCTGACGGAGGCTCAGCACACAGGGAGGCTGAAGCGTCTGGACAGTCTCCCTCCCGCCAGCCAAGTAGTGTGAGTCACGTCAGTCGTACGCACCGTGGATCAAGCTTGGTGTTAAACAAAACTACGTAAGATGTTTATATAGCCTGTCTTCACCAAATACCCACGGATTTTCATCCCAAGTCTACTTTTGAAATAGCTGCCTTCAATAGACAACTCCACCACTCTTGTCAATCTAAAGAGGCGAGCCCCGAGAATTCAGCCAGTCGCGTGCCGTGGCATAATGACCACAGTACATGGCATGGTCTGGCAAACTTTCCTGCCAGACACTACAAAGAAGGAAGCACTTGTAGTTGTTATGACTGAAACTTGGAAAGAAAGCAGTACATAACTCCATTGACGTCATTAAGACAATTACGTCAGTCTCTTTCATCCCGAAATCACCCCATTCTCATAAAATGACGTCATGGACGTATTGTGTTTTGCCAGCACACCGCAGTGTAAAGGGGCGAAACTGACATATTTTTATTGAGACTTATCTGACAAATTTCGTGTTTGTGAGTTGTCGTGGGATGTGACACGCTTGTACACGGGAGAGGGGAAGCGGGAGGAGGGGGTGGGGGAGGTGAAGGGGGAGGGGGAGGGGGGAGAGAGGAAGGGGGAGGAGGGGGGAGAGCGGGAGGGGGAGGAAGGTCTGTTATTTGACATACGTGGTAGTCTGTCTTCGCGACTGACATTTTTGTGAGACTTATCGGACAAAGTATGTGTTTGCAAACTGTGTATTGTCGTGAGATGTGACACGTTTATGGGCGGGAGGGAGAGGGGGCGGAAGGGGAGGGGAGGGGGGAGGGGGAGTGTCAATGAGTCTCTTTCAGCGATTGTTTTATCAGCAGGAGGTGCAGTTTGAAGCATGTTCACATGCGTCTTTAAGATAGAGTAGACTGAAAGTGCTGAAGGAGATAGCGAGCAACTTGGTACGCAGGTTTAAAAATCTCGGCTATCAAGTCACGTGACTCAAGTCGTTCGTTGTTTTCAAAAACGTATGTCAATAACAAAAACCATAAAAGGCCGATAGCTTTCCTTTATAAGAGGATGAAGATTCGTGAGCTACACTGGTTCAGTGCATTGCACGGTAGGGGGAGCTGGGGTGGCCGAATGGTAGAGCGTTGGCCTTCTAATGCTCGGGTCGTGAGTTCGTATCCCGGCTGAGGCCAAATATTTGTGCTGGCTTTTTCATCGGTGCCCCGTCTTTGATATCACCCGTATGTGGTGGAAAAGGACGTTAAACCCCCAAACACCCACCCAACACCCACCCATTGCACGGTAGAGGCTGCTTCTGCAAATGGACGACTACACTCTTGTACGTCAAAAGTGCCGAGCCAACAGAATTCAGCCAATTGCGTCACGCGGAATAATTAGCACACCTCATGGCAATGTCTGGCAAGGGGTTTTTTTTTTCCCAGACACTACAACTTGGGAAGCACGTATTTTTTTAATATGACTGAAACATGGAAAGAAAGCAGGAAGTCCAATGACGTCTTTTAAGGAAAAAAGACCATTTTACATCATGGTCTTTTATCTTGAAATCACCCCCTTTTTCCCTTTTTCCTTAAAACGGCGTCATTGACGTACTGTGTTTTGCCGATACATGGCAGAGGAAAGGGACGAGACTTTGGCCTCGGGTCATGCCGAGTCAGTGGGTTCGTCTATTGGGCCACGATTTTTTTTTTTCAATCAGAACGAATCATGGTCAATAGTCTCCGTTCATACGAGGCTTTGAAATCCGCTGACCTTGTCGCTCGCGGTGTACCAAATTGCCAAAAGGTCACGACTTTGGCCATTGCAGTTGAACCACGCCGTCCCTTGTACAACACATTATCCCTCTTTTCGAGGCGACATTAACCGACAGTTAGTGAGACTGTCCCAGGGGGTCGTCTGTCCCTGTTATGGCCTCCTTAAGACGTCTGTTGTATCTTGTGCTGACCTTGTCTATCTGTTCTTAAAGCATCCTTACTTTATATTTAGACCGACTGTCTTCACATCAGTCACCATTGACGAAGGTCGCGGTAGCTTAAAGGTACCAAGGACGAGCTACAGTATGGAACTCGGCAAGTTGTGTTCAGTGTTCGGGTGGGTGGGTGGAGTGTTTGGGGGTTTAACGTCCTTTTCCACCACATACGGGTGATATCAAAGACGGGGCAACGATGAAAAAGGCAGCACAAATATTTGGTCCCGTCCGGAATACAAACTCACGACCCGAGCATTAGAAGTCCAACGCTCTACCATTCGGCCACCCCGGCTCCCCGTGTTCAGTGTTCGGACACTGAACGGGACAAGGTTTGTAGAGAAATACCCTTTGGTGTATTCTTTCGTTATAGCAGATCTCGACCTACTATACAGGCGCAAGGACACGATTTGCGCGTGGGGTCAAACTTGGTGTTTATTTTGTGGGTGTGCTAATTTGTAGTGCTTTTTGTTGTCACGAAAAAGCGTGATTTATTTGGTAGGGCATGGTGCGTGCCAGGGGGTAGCAAGAGGAGGCATGCTGCCAGCGAGGCTGGGACTTCAATTTTGCGCACATGAGAGGCAAAGGAAGGTTGCTGGATCTGTTGAGCTTGTGTTTCAGGATATTTACTGCCTCCAACGTTGGAATTCAAGACATCCAACTCGAGAACGGAACCAAACCATTTCTCACATCTTTGGGGCGATTGACATCCTTCACGCGACGTACATGTAACACTTTTTCTCAGCCCTGCGGCAGACTGTAGTAATCGGTGGTGGGTGGGTGTTTGGCAGTTTCACGTCCTTTTCCATCACGGAAAATGGATGACATCAAAGACGGGGCAACGAGAAAAGGACCCGCGAAATAATTAGAATCAGCCGGGATTCGAACTCACGACCCGAGCATTGAAAGTCCAAAGCTCTACCATTCGGCCATCGCGGCCCCCGACAGCAGTAGGCCCGTCCGATTTAACGCTCGTGACCGACGTCAACGGACGCGACGGGCAAAAGTGTCGTTTGGAACGATGCCCAGTCGTGCACTGTCTCATCGCCCCCCTCCCTCCTTCCATCTCCCAACCCCTCCCCTCCCTTCCTGACTCCCCGTTCCCTTCCGTGTCTGTTCCCTGTCCCCCGCCTTCTTACTACACTGACTCGCTACATACGCTATTCGTGTCAGCGTGTCTTCCTGACTTATAAAAGACCCCAATATTAAAGCCTCTACGCTGGGGAGGCGGGGGGGGGGGGGAGGGGGAGTCGGTGGCTCAACGGTTTGAGCGTGGGACTCGAGATCGGAATGTCCCGAGTTCGAACCACGACAGGGCCAAAATTGGCAAAGGCCTTTTTCACGTTGCCCCGCTTCCGCTGACTGTGAACTGGATCTGTTTGTGTAACTTGTCCATTACAGTCAAGGATACATAAAATGTGGCCGATCTGGCAGCCTGACTGGATTGGATGAAGTGTTCAGCTGGACTGTGCAGTTAGGGTAGCTAACGCCATCCCCCATAACCTGCCCCCTAAGGCAGTCTGCAATCACCTCGTGGCGTGGACGATAAACCCCAGCTAACCAGCCAACTGTGTGTGTGTGTGTGTGTGTGTGTGTGTGTGTGTGTGTGTAAGATGGTTCATTTGGGTTGGGTTCCCCACATCCTGTGTTTGGGCAGGACGCTGGGGTCCCCGCTCTCTTACTGCCATGGTCTCTGTTGCCTGCAGGGAGACAATGCGGGTTTTTTTTATTTTATCAGTCTTTATTTTCGCGGGTTGTTGCTGTCCCCCCCCCCCCCCCCCCCCCCCGTTATATTGTAAAGCGCCTAGAGCCAGCCCCTGGGTTAGGCGCGTTAGAAATCTCCACTATTATTATTATTATTATTACAACCAACCAGCCTCTATGGTCGTAACGCCGCTGAGATGGAGAACTGCCGCTTTCGATGCTCCAAAGCTGTTTGCCTGATGGAAGGATGTTTCATTCGGCCATTGCGACCGTTGTCGCGACTTTGTGGCTTCTAATAGTAGAGAGATACGACTTTCTTTGAACGTGCGCTCCATTTTTGTTAACAGACTGGGACTCGAAAAAAGATGATTCAGGGGCGCCGGAACCGGGGGGGGGGGGGGGCAGGTGGGCAGCTGCCCCCCCTGTACCCAAGCAGGGGGGGCAAGTGTGTCTTTTTGCCCCCCCCCCACCCTGGAAAATCAGGTGACTATGGCAAGAGGGGGGGGGGGGGCAAAGCCATGGTCTTGCCCCCCCCCCCCCCTTCCCCTACCTCTCCCCCTACCCCTCTTAGTGCTCTCTCCCTCATCGCACCCAACAGAGAACTTCTGTTTTTGCGGACCGAAGGCTGTCCGCTCCTCTGATTGACCCCCCCCCCCCCCCCCCCCGCTTTTCACTTTTTTTCGGGCAACGTCCTGGTTCGTAAAGGTTTTTTTGTCTACGCAGCATTTGATCGCCCCCCCCCCCCCCCCCCCCCGCTTTTCACTTTCTTCGGGCAACGTTCCCCCGTCCGAGATTCTGCCCCCCTCCCCCCAACATCTTCCGGCGCCCCTGTGATTAAAAATAGCAACCAGTCGGCGCCGTCTACTGAGTTGGTCCTCCCTCAGTCCGCAGCCAAGTAACGTTGTCTGCTCAGTACGCGGTGCACTTTTAGAACACCGTATATATATATATACCGGCGATGGCCAGGGTCACCACAATGGTTTCAGATGCTATACTGTGACTCGAGTGACTGATTCTATTTCTGATGCACAGATTCAGCGCATTCGATGAAAAGTTGTCCACACACTGTTGTAAGCCTGTCGTAGGTCTGAAGACTTTAAAGGTCTGCAATCTCAGCAAAAAGCCGCAAGCATTGCGTTTTAAAACTGCGACTCCTTCGACTGTGCATAATCCAGGCAACTCACAGTTGCAGAGTTTTCAGCGCTTCGGGGACCCTTACAAAACCAGAGCACGAGTTTGCCGTGACATGTGAGCGAGACACATCGCTACAGTGTCTAGCGGATGTTGAGTGCTGCACGATCTTTCTCGCTCAGTGTCAAAACGCAAACTGAGCTGTGAAATCAGGCTGCCCTTGGCTTTTATTGGGGTTTCAGGGGCGCTGAAAACTCTGCAACTGTGACAGAGTTGACTGTGCTTGCACGGTCGACTCTGCAAATTTTTTTCACACTTCGGAAAGCTTTTTGTTGGGAGCTGAGATCTTTAAGATTGTTAGGCTCACCGAGTGTTCTGAGCTGATTTGGTGACTGATGTCTATAATCACACCACTAAGACATAATTATACACAAATACATGCACAGAAAGGTTTGTGTTCAGCTGTCTGAAGCCAAAATGCAGTAGCCGGTTCAACCCGGGGTGGTTGTTGTTGTTGTTGTTTCTTTCTTTCTTTCTTTCTTTAAGTACGATCGAAACCTTTCTCCGGAGTATGCTCGTCCATTTCGTTTAGTATTTCTACAAAGAAAACCTGTCTAATGCATGTACACATTGTACAACATGGTGCTCTGGTGCTTCAAGTGTCATGCAAGACTTTGACTTCACTCCCAATAACCAGGCACCGGCGGCATGACGCTTTCGCCATGAAAGTATCGCGGCCCTACTTTTACAACCTCCGCCAGGAGTACAAGGACAGATGGTGTAAAAATAGACGGTCACGGATGAATGAACGGAAGCCGCGGGAACCCGTCATGGAGTGTCCCATGGGCGTAATTTGGCATCAGAAAATATTTACAGCGCTAATCAAGAGATCCGCAGTCGAGACAGGTTGACGAGGGAGATGGGGTGGGGGATGCGGGAGAGGGGAGGGGGAGGGGGGGGGACGCCATTCATAGACTGACTGGAGACAGTTAAGTAGAGTGCGAGAAATGTCTAGCCGGTGGAATCTGGCGTTTGGCTGTTCGACGGACGTTTCCATTTGGGGTTCGGTTCTCTCTAGAGTCAATAAATGAATTAATAACTAAGAAATAGACCGGCCCCCGTAGTGTAGTGGTTAGCACTTCGGACCATGGACCGGGAGACCCGGGTTCGAGTCCCAGCCGAGGCAAGCGGGATTTTTCCTACCTAGGTCGGCTCCTACCCAGAGCGGGTGTGCTATGGGCCCGATGGGGAGGCTGTTGCCACACAGCCGAGATTCACCCACTTCACGGGTGCGACTTTGGGGGTGCTTCCCTTGGTATGACACGTCTTATGATGTGGATGATTACACGGCCGGCACCGCAGGTGCCGTAGTTCCAGGGCCTGGTTAGTGCCGGGATAATTATGACAGGAAGCGTGGAATGCGGCCCTGTCCCGCAGTCCCAAACCGCATGGACCTCCATAGCATCATCTTACTATCATCCTCATCTCCATCATCATGCATAAAAAAAATTGTCCCAGCTTCCGAGTCCTCCGTGGGTTCCACCCATGACCTGGGGGGAACACCACTGGAGCTGGCAAAGAGTTGGGGCAGCCAAAAAAAAAAAAAAAAAAAAAAAAAAAGAAATAAATAAAAAGAGTAGTCATGAACACAAGCAATAATGAACATGTGCTACAGACGCTGGCAGTTGCGAACTTGAAACGCTCCAAATTTTCGTGAGGAAAATTAATGCTTAGTAAGGCGCAGTTGGTATAGTTCGCCCAGTATACCAGTCAATTCCGTCGATATTTCGCCATAAAATAAATTCGTAGAACGAAGTCAGCGGCCACGTGACTTCATCTCGCCAGATCCCGGAGTACATTTGCACCCCCTCCCGCTTTGCGGGGATACAGTCGCCGACCCCGTTGGTGGACGACTGTTTATGCCGAAACTGATATCAACGGAATTGACTGGTATACATTTGCACCCCCTAACGGGCGAACTACACCGACTGAGCCTCAGTAAGCCTGTTGCCGTTAACTTTGCAGACTTTAGATTTAACTGGAAAACACACACACACACACACGCACACGCACACACACACACACACACACACACACACGGCACACACACACACACACACACACACACACACACACACACACACACACAAGTGATATTCTGAAGACGATGCACCTGTAAACTGTAATTGTCGTTACAGAGAGAGAGAGAGAGAGAGAGAATGCGGAACATCATTTTGGCGGTAGAGGACTGGAGGGGAAGCGGAGGGGGCAGGGGAGCAGGTGGCGGAGTGGGTAAGCGTTGTATCATCCGGATGACTGAACTACCGCAGGCTCCCCCCTGGGATGCTAATGCAGACATCAAGAGTTTCCTATGGGTCACGCAGTAACATTGCAACAGCATCTGTCGCTCGATTGACCAGTGCATGCACGTTGTCCGGCCAAGAAGCTGTAGCTCAGTGGGTTTGTCCTTTTGGTTTCGGAACTTTTGCGCTGAGTGAGGCGTCAATGTGTTCGAGTTCAAGCCCAAACGGGAGTTAAAAACAAAACAAACAACAGCAACAACAACGCTATTATTGTCTAAAGTTGCCCGTTTTCTCTGGCTGTGTAAACTTGTCCTATTTGAGTAAATTATCCACAGCCACGCCAAAGTCAAGGATACAGTCAGAAGTCGCCGACGTGTCAGTTTTTCTGCCTTGAAAAGTGTTCAGGTGGACTGTTCAGTTGGGCTAGCTGTTCCCACCCCTCAAGGGCTATCTCACCTCACAGTCGAGGATTACTGGAGGTTACATGGAGTTAAAATTATTGCAGTATAGGCCCCAGCAGGTGTTTCGGACCAATCAGAGCTGCTTTTTCAAGTCCTAAAGTAGTATCCCCTGACTTCAACGCCCAGTCAAGAAAATCAGATCTAACTTCTCGTAAGTTGTGGTTATTTTATAGTCCGCATCGTCCAGCGTTTCCCGCCGGACACCACCGGACATCCTGTTGGCACAGTGGCGACACCTGTCGGCCCATTATTCCCTTTGGACGAGCCTGGCAGGGGACGCCACCCATTACCTTTAATTCGGTCATTTCAGGGGAGACCATCGACGCCACGTTTGTGTAAAACTGTCCACGGGCACTTCAAATAGGGCGGACTAGCTTTTGCACCGATGGGTCGCAATCTAATTTCCAGGGGAGGAGGTGGGAGAGATGGACAGTTTGCGTGTTGCGTCTGACAGTCGATTACCAAATTTGCAACAGCCACAGTCCCTTCTCTCTCTCTCTCGCTCTCTCTCTCTCTCTCTCGCTCTCTCCTGTGTGTGTGTGTGTGTGTGTGTGTGTGTGTGTGTGTGTGTGTGTGTGTGTGTGTGAGAGAGAGAGAGAGAGAGCTCTTTTATTTTCGTTCATATGATGTTCTTAGAAAAACCTGAACATGATTAATAAATGCAGAACCAAAGAAAATTATATACGTACAGATGCTGGTGGGGGGGAAAATCTGTAAATGATAAACAACAGGGATTGTCAATGAAAATAAAGAGTTCTGAGTCTTCCTCTGATAGAGAGAGAGAGAGAGAGAGAGGGGGGGGGGGCAATCACAATGAAACTTTTTTTCAACGGCAGAAAGTACTGTCACATGTTCCACTTTATAATTTACTGTTGGTATCAGTACCAACAGTAACTGTTTATCAACAGTAAATTAGGAAATAAACTACTGTATAAAACAAATTAAAAAGGAAATAATAATAGTAACAAAGAGAACTGTTAAAATGAACAACAACAACAACAACAAAAAATAGCGAGAGAGAGGGGGGGGGGGGAGAACGAACGAACGAATCTTTATTTTACAACGGTAAAAAAGGTGTTGGTCGTCAGACCAATTTTCAACCTTGCCGTTGCTAATACTACTCAAGAAATGTTTTTAAAAAAATACAAAAAAACTTTCAGGAACGAAAATGAGAATGAAAAGTACTTCACACACACACACACACACACACACACACACACACACACACACAGAGAGAGAGAGAGAGAGAGAGAGAGAGAGAGAGAGAAACGTTTATTTCAGGAGGTAAGTTTCAAGACAGCAATCGGCAAACTCCCTCGATGGCTGTTCGTTTTCTACACCCGCCACATGCAGGACTGCCCCGCTCAAGTTACTACAGATTGGACTGATTACGACGTAAATGAGAGAGAGCCAGACAGACAGAAAAACAGACAGACATCGAGTTTTTGTGTTGCGTCTGACAAGCCGATTACCAAGTTAGTTAGTTACCGCCCGAACTTTTTATGTCCCATTGTCGTCGCATAAAGAAAGTCTGCCCCTCGCTCAAACTTTCGTTCTAATTTACGAGCCGGCGGAGACCAGGGGGTCACTGTATGTCCTACATCAGTAGAGAAGCATTCCATCCCCTTAATACAAGGGGCGCGTAGCAACGGGAGAGCTTTAGGTGGATAATGAAGACGTGATGCTTACACCCTTTAACGCAGATCATATCAACTCTTCTACTCTCAACTCCCACGTCACACAAAAGCGACGTGCGTCAGGCAGTTAAAAAAAAAAAAAAAGAAACAAAAAAGCAGAGTTACGAAGATTTACAGGTGGCTTAAATGACCCACCGAGTGAGTTTTTAAGGCTTAAAGCCGCGCAAGCCACAAAGACTAATTGGCGGCTGAGTGTGCCTGCACTACATGAAAAAAATGTAACGTTGGACAAAGGATGCAAACTGGTCTACGGGGCAATATAAACCTAGGACATGCAGGAGACTCTGCACCTTCATGCTAATTTATCCAACTCCCGATTACAAAAAAAGCGTAGAAAACAAGTAATTATAACTGGGTAAAACAAAGATCAATACTAAGCGCATATACAGCAAATATTGCAACTTATCATCTCCTAGGCGCAATAAACCAGTTCGCAGCATATGCCCAACATCACTTATTCCTAACCACTGGTAGAGCAGACGTGAGTGATGGGTTAAAAAGAAGAAATATAGATGAAAGGGCCGAACTTAGAAATCGGCTGAGAGATGAGAGGAAGGACAGAGCGGCTAAATTCGGGACGTTTTAAATGAAAGAGACAGGCGAATGGGCTGGTGAGGGATAGACAGAGAGGTAGGAAGGAAAATTCCTTAGTTGCCAATGAAGACAACATGCCTGGGATGCAGTTGGAGAATAGGCCGCTCCAACACGGAACCTCCCCGCCGTGAGGCGGTTTGGGAAAACAACGCACCAGAGAGGGGTGCGTTGTGAAGGTCTTCAACATGACAGGTGTTCAGCAGCACCAGCAGGGCGCTGCGAACAAAGCTCGCCAGGGTGAAGACCAGGTGGGGGGAATCCAGTGAAGTCGGCCTTCAGAAACGACCCTCAGATGTCTCACTGGACCAAGGGTCAGCAGACACCCGCTTACTGACCTCCCCCCCCCGCCCCCCCCCCCCCCCCCCCCCCCGGAGGAGATTTTAAGAGAGCAAAAGACAGGTGAATCCACCGATGGAGGCAGAAATAAGAGTAAAGAAAGAGCGAAAGGGGTGGGCAAGCTCAGCGAAATCAGCCCCGCCGCGTAAAGGCGAGCCCATGAGCCCGCGGCCCGCGTACTGTAGTGGTTAGCACTTCGGACAATGGACCGGGAGACCGGAGTTCGAATCCCAGCCGAAGCAAACGGGGTGTTTCCTACCTAGGTTGGCTCCTACCCAGAGCGAGGGAGACTTACCCACTTCACTGACGGGTAGGATTTCGGGGGGTGCTTCCCTTGTTATGGCACTCATATGATGTTGATGATTACACGGCCGGCACAGCAGGTGCCGTAGTTCCGGGGCCTGGTTAACGCCGGGATATTTATGCCAGGAGGCGCAGAATGCGGCCCTGTCAAGCAGTTCCAAACCACATGGACCTCCATAGCATCCTTCTCCTAATCATCATCATGTATATCAAAACTTGTCCCAGCTTTCCAGGGGGAGCCGGGGTGGCTGAATGGTAGACTTCTGATGCTCGGGTCGTGAGTTCGTATCCCGGCTGGGGCCAAATATTTGTGCTGGCTTTTTCATCGTTGCCCCGTCTTTGATATCACCCGTATGTGGTGGAAAAGGACGTTAAACCCCCAAACACCCACCCAGCCCAACCCTAGCTTTCTGGCCCTCCGTGGATACCACCCCTGACCTGGGAGAAATACTACTGGAGCTGGCAAAGAGTTGAGACAGCAAGAAAAAAATCAATGGATGCGCGTGTTTCCAATGCTAATCCACTTCAAAAGTATCACCGTTAGCACAGAGTGTTTCCAAACAGTAGCACCGAGTGTTTCTATCTTCACATCTGAGAACGACTTCGGTCCGTCGGCGTGAACGGAAAGGGGTTGTTTCTTAACCAGACAACGCCTTTGACTAACCCATTACTACAATGCGAAGACATATGTCTGCTCGTATTTTAAACATAATTATGGCTCAGTCAATCAACTTGAGGCTTATAGTCCCTGGGGAGCCGGGGTGGCCGAATGGTAGAGCGTTGGACTTCTAATGCTCGGGTCGTGAGTTCGTATCCCGGCTGGGGCCAGATATTTGTGCTGGCTTTTTCATCGTTGCCCCGTCTTTGATATCACCCGTATGTGGTGGAGAAGGACGTTAATCCCCCCCCCCTTAATAGTCCCTGCCATTTATGTGTGATTGGGGACTTAGTATTGTATTTTCAAAAGAAAAGTTATAAGATTTCTTTAAATAATTTTTGAAAATTTTTATTTTTCGTTATTTTCGTTTTATGGCAAGGGAGCGGCGGGGGGGGGGGGGGGGGGGGGAGGGGTGCCGGGCGAGCGCCGAGCTGGGCGGGGGCCATTGTAATATGATAGGTATGGATAAGGTTTTTGGTCCCAAAGCGGCCCCTATCTATACACAAAAATATCTATTGCTTATTATTTAAAACAGGTAAAATTCAGGATCACCTTAGATATTTAAAAATATGTTACAGGAGTTGAAAATATTTACAAGGGACGTCAGCTGGGAGGTCCTTCGGCAACAAGGACCATAGGCCTCGATCAACGTAAAAAAAATATAAAAAAAAAGCCTGAGAGCAATCATCGCCGAAACTTTTATAGCGGGGTAACACCGGAAGCACTCTTGTCCAGTTTTGGCTACACCCCGTGCGCCCTGTCTTCTCAGTCTTTAATCTTCCTGATCCGTTTGAGTAGCAGGTAGATAAGCGTCTGAGAGGTGAAACAAGCCTGTAATCATCAGATTCAGTTCTTACTGTGTCTCACGTTTTTGCGTCTTAACATGCTTGACCTATGACTTCCTGTGGCGGCATTCAAAACGCCAGAGTTGAGTTGAGCAGAAACGACGGTGAATTTCTTTTCGCTGATTCATCATTGCGAGGAGGCATGAACGTAGAGTATTGTGTATCCAGCATTAGCGGCAATTACATAATCCCTAACGTTTCTCAAAGCACCGGCTCCCGTAGTGTAGTGGTTAGCACTTCGGTCCATGGACCGGGAGACCGGGATTCGAGTCCCAGCCGAGGCAAGCGGGATTTTTCCTACCTAGATCGGCTTCCACCCAGAGCGGGTGTGTTAGCGGGCCCAATGGGGAGGCTGTTGCCACACAGTCGAGATTCACCCACTTCACGGGTGCGACTTTGGGGGTGCTTTCCTTGGTATGACACGTCTTATGACGTGGATGATTACACGCCCGGCACCACGGGCGCCGTAGTTCCCGGGCCTAGTTAACGCCAGAATATTTAGACCCCTGCGACCCTGTCCCGCAATCCCAAACCACACGGACATCCATAGCATCATCATACCATCATCCTCATCTCGATCGCCATGCATAATTAAAATTGTCCCAGCTTCCGAGCCCTCCATGGATTCCACTCATAACGTCGGAGGAACCTACACCACTGGAGCTGGCAAAGAGTTGGGGCAAGGGTGGGTGGGTGGGTGTTTGGGGGTTTAACGTCCTTTTCCACCACAGAGGGTGATAAAAAAGACGGGGCAACGATGAAAAAGCCAGCACAAATATTTGGCCCCAGCGGGGATCGAACTCACGACCCGAGCATTAGAAGTCCAACGCTCTTCCATTCGACCACCCCGGCTCCCCAAGTTAGGGCAAGGAATAAAAAGATATAAAAAAAATGCTCAAAGCAAGCCAGGGCTCCACAGGCATTTGAAAGGATACTCAAGCGAGCTTGGTCAGATTTTGCACAGGTCGGCGTTTCAAAATCACATTCTACGTGACAAGTCAAAATGATGGTGGTCACCTGCAAAGGTACGACGCTGTTTGTGATTCAAATGACAGTCCAAAAGTTAGCACATCGTGACTGTTCTTTTATCACCACGAATTCTTATGTATTCAAGAAAGGAAGCGTCCTTGTGACTCGTGCGTGCGTGCGTGCGTGCTTGCGTGCGTGTGTGTGTGTGTGTGTGTGTGTGGGTGTGGGTGTGTGTGTGGGTGTGGGTGTGGGTGGGTGTGTTGGTAGACACGCGGGGGGGGGGGGGGTACGGGGGGGGGGGGCAGTGTGACCAGACTGGCGCATCCTGGTTGAAGAGTTGCACATAATTTACTGTGAACCCTTTGAAAGCGGAAATGATGTACGACCATGGCAAGCACACACATCATAATCATGAACTCAACAGCTGACCTGAGTGACTCACTTTGAATCTTTCGCCTTTTTTTTTTTTTTTTTTTTAAACCTGCAAGAGGCGATATCACAAATTGTCAGATACATACATTACAGCTGATCAACACGCGACTTATTTGCATGACGACAAACCCAAAACAACAGGTGTCCAACGTAGAAGGAATGAAACGACACTTAGATCTTTTCCCTGATGTCAGATAATTACTTTACGACTCAGTATGTTTTCATGCATCAGCGATAGGCGCCCACATTTCCAGCTAAGACACAGATGCCTGCGCGGTTATTAATTATTCAGCTTTATTGGCCGTGGAGATCTTAGCGGAGAAAAGTTTATCTTGAAAACTGATCGGTATATCAAATAACGCAGGTGTTTTATGTATGCAAAACCGAACAGTATTCCAAGCTGAACACACAGCTTCATTTTTCATATTTCGCCTTTGTCGTCGTAACCTGAATATTTTTATGATTTTGTAAGCGCTTTAGGGGGTGGGGTGGGGGGGGATATATTATCGATACAGTTTTATGTCACCGTTCGCTATAAAGTAATACGTTTAACCCCTCGAGTGCTGTTGATGAATTGACACCTGGTATTTGGCGTAATACATGATTGCACTGTTTAAGGGTGGGTGTGTTTTCCCGGCTTAATGTCTTTTCCCTTTAAAGTGGGTTCAGTTGGCGGCGCTTTGAGCCGATTCAAGAAATTGGGTAAAGCGCCTATACAATTCTAAGTTATTATTATTATTATTACCCCCAGCCACCCCCCCACCACCAACCCGACCCTCCCCCTCCCCCCCCCCCCCCCCACCCCCACCCCCTTTCCCCGCCCCCGTGTCTATCGTAGTTTGAGGTTAGTGCAACTGCAAACCGAACAACCGTGAACACCTAGTACTGTTCTCTCGGCCAATGACCCTTGCGCCTTTTGAGACGCCCCCGTTCCATCTCACCACTGTCTCGTGTACACCATTTCTCTAAATCACCGGTAACTTTTGTGATACAGACGTGCCCCCCCCCCACCCCCACCCCTTTTTTTCCACGTATCGAGACATCAGAACTTAGACAATACCCTTCATTGAATGGCAGAGTCAGAAGGACACATCAATCACACAAACCTTGGCTTTTCGTTCGGATTGTGTTTCTCAGACGGCTGTGTTTAATCCTCTGGGTATTAGGCGGGAAAAAAGGAATACCCGCAAACTGGCCATTAAGTGCGCAGCCACACGGCAATTGGACGGGGCGAGTGAATCTATTACGGTATTAAACCCTGGCTGAGGGTACAACTTATACAGAGATCTTAAGGATAGTTCGGTTACATCGTATACCCGTGGGTACATATTGTTCGCTGGCTGCCTCAGAGTGTTATTTTTTTTTTTTCTTCTTCTTATTCCAAATCGCCGCACCAACAAAGCCAGACATGCCTTTCGCACTCTGCGCCCCATCTGGAGATCCACAGCCCTATCCCTGCGAAACAAGATCCGGATCTTCAACTCAAATGTGAAGTCGGTCCTACTCTATGGCTCGGAGACATGGCGCACCACCAAGACAAGCTCCCACAAGCTGCAAACCTTCATCAACAGATGCCTCCGCAACATTCTCAACATCAGATACCCACTGGTGATCACCAACCAAGACCTCTGGGAGGGAACAAGACAGGTCCCCATCGAGCAGGAGATCAAGAAAAGGAAATGGGGATGGATCGGACACACTCTGCGAAAGTCAACATCAAATGTCACCAGGCAGTCCCTTGATTGGAACCCCCAGGGAAAGCGCAAAGTGGGCCGACCGAAGCAGACCTGGCGGAGGAGTACGGACGCTGAAGCCAAGGCCGCCGGAACGACGTGGGCCGAACTAAAGAGGGCGTCCCAGAACCGAGTGCGCTGGCGGAGTGTGGTTGTAGCCCTATGTTCCCCAGGGAATAAAGAGGATTAAACTAAAACTAAACTAAACTTCTTCCAAATCATGCCATTGCGCACGACACGGAGGCACAATGTACATAGGCATACGCGACTTGATTTTGTGTTGTGCTGACGAAGTAGAACTGAAATGACAGTCTTGGAAAGGCTGAGTGCAGTTCCGTTTAGTGTTGTGCAGATTACCGTCATTACCCCCATGAATTGCAGGTTTGTTTCAAGGCTTGACACTCAGCATAAGGAAATTATGTTCGGAGACGGATAAGCAACTAAGGCGAGACCAAGTAGACATTAGTTAACTGAAGTGGATAGGCAGCTCTCAAGGTCACACAAACACACACACGCACGCACGCACACGCGCACGCAGGCACGCACGCACGCAGGCACGCACGCACACACGCACACACACACACACACACAGGGGTCATCATGAAAATTCGAAGTGGAGACTGATTTCCCAAACAGATTCCCGACAGAAAATGCTCAGGACACACCCCTTCAATATAGGGATTTTGTGGGTCTTCAAAGAACAGAAAAGAACAAACGTGAAGCTTCAAGGCATCACTTGTTGTTGTTGTTGTTGTTGTTGTTTACTGTTGTTGGGGGGAGGGGGGAACCGTGTACACACACACACACACACACACACACACACACACAGACACACACACACACACACACACACACACACACGCGCGCGCGCGCGCTCGCCAATCATAAATTCACACAACATTCTATTCTTGACGCATTTGCAGTTCACTGAACGCACCCCACAGATTTCAGTTAACAAGTGGGATATTCGTGACCAAAAACTTCTAACATGCACGCAGACGCGCTGGTCCGCACGTACAATCGTGCGACTTGTACGTCAACAAAACCACTATTGAGCGATTTCAACTGCACGTCGTAGTACATGTAACTGTGTTTACGAAACAAATCACAGATGACTCGATAACAAACTCATGCGGTTAGTGTTACGTATTTTCACGGTTTCACAGGGGGGTAGCCACAATGGCGGAGGTGTGTGTCGACGTTTGCTCTCATGTAGTAAGTTGAAGTTAAAGTTCAAAATACTTTATGTTTGTGTGTATTGTTGTGCTTTATGTCACCTGTGTACTGTCGATGATACCTGTTTTATTTTTGTTATGATGTACGGCGCTTAGAGCCTGTGTAATTTACATGTATAGACGCCTTATAAGTCTTTTTCTTAATTTATTTTTATTTATTTTTTTATTTTTTTGGTAGCCTCAACTCTTTTGCCGGTTTCAGTGGTGTTCCTCCCAGGTAGTGGATGGAATCCACGGAGGGCTCGCAAGCTGGGGCAATTTTTATCATGCATGATGATGGAGATGCGGATGATGGTAAGATGATGCTATGGGGATCCGTGTGGTTTGGGACTGCGGGACAGGGCCGCGTTCCACGCTTCCTGTCATAAATATCCCGGCATTAACCAGGCCCGGGAACTACGGCACCTGTGGTGCCGGCCGTGTAATCATCCACATCATAAGACGTGTCATACCAAGGGAAGCACCCCCAAAGTCGCACCCGTGAAGTGGGTGAAGCTCGGCTGTGCGGTAACAGCCTCCCCATTGGGCCCATCGCACACCCGCTCTGGGTAGGAGCCGACCTAGGTAGGAAAAATCCCGCTTGCCTCGGCTGGGACTCGAACCCGGGTCTCTTGGTCCATGGTCCGAAGTGCTAACCACTACACTACGGGGGCCGGTCAAAAAAAGAAAAGAAAAAAAGGAAATAAATGAAAACTCTATGTACAGGTCGAAGGACACAAATACACAGGGCCTCAAAACGCCTGTATACATATTCCCTATTAGCCCCAGGCATCATGAGTAGTCACCCCTAAAAATGCTTCAATCTAGAAACAATTACTACCATGAGCAGATCATCCGAAGGCACGTTTTGTCGCTGACGCGGCGTTAAGCCTTAAAATACTCACTCACTCATCCGAAGGCACGCACCTGACAGGAGTTCAAAAATATTTGAATGTCTCCTTTCCGCTCAGGCCACACTGGAGTACTGCAGGAAAATCACGCTTTTTCATGACAGCAAAAATCACTACAGACTAACACACTTGCCATACAGGGTACCCCAAATAAACATTGCACATGACCCCACGCTCAATTTGTGTCACGCCACAACACGAAATGCTTGACCGACGTTCCCAAGCTCATACTGCAGACGTGTGGTTTTACCTGAAAGGAACCATCGCCGAAATGTTTGCATGGAAAAAGCTGCAAGGAAAAACAAAAAAACAAAAACCAAAAAAACTGAAAAACAAAAAAGCAGCTTGACCCGATAACGTCATGCGCATGTGCATACTGCAAACACGTGACTTTACCGGCGACGAATCATGGTCAAAACTTTTGAATCGGACTACCATCCAGAACACTCCCGCCATCTTGACTTCACCCCGTGTGCCGGTTACGCATTTTGAAAGTATATAATATTGGATGGAACAGAGCTAGGGCATTTTCGTGACGTCAGCTTCCCTTCCTGTCCGCCGGCATGGTGACAACATTGTAAATGAACAGTCCAGCTGATATCATTAGACGTTACGTGGATGTCAAGGCTGTTCTGTGATTGATGAGAGCTGGCGTTGATGTAATGGCGGGCTTTGTTTGTCATTCTTTTGTGGCGGACACTGTGTGCTTGACCATCTTTGGATATAACACATCCGGCAGTGGCGCAGCTGTTTACGCACACCCCCTCCTCACCCACTCCCCTCGCACACACTTCCTCCTCCAACACCCCCTCTGTGTGTGTGTGTGTGAGAGAGAGAGAGAGAGAGAGAGGCAGGCAGGCAGGCAGACAGACAGACAGATACCAAGTTTGTGAACGACGTGATCTTTCTACAATTATAAGCAGTAATCACAACGGCCCGAATGCCACCCTCCCCCTGCCCCCCCTCCCCTTCACTTCCTTACAACCTACCCCTCCCTCCCGGCGCCCCCCCCCCCCCCCCCCGGCGCCCCCCCCCCCCCACCGCCCCAACTCCCTCTCCTTCTCTTCATCACGACAGCGCTAAAGATATCTTCATATGAAGTGTCTCGACCCTCTCTAACGTCACCCATGCCCCCTCAGGGTTAGACACACAATAGCCACAGGTTTAGATCACACATCAGCAGCAATTTACTCTGGAGACGATGTTGATCTAGTGCTCGGAGGCCCACGGTACTTATGGTCCTTAATCTAAAGAGGGAGATGCGGTCATACGGTCATCGAAGCGTGACTGAACGGAAAAGGACCTCTCTCGACCTCTCTCAGTCTCTCTCTTTCTCTCTCTCTCTCTCTCTCACACACACACACACACACACACACACACACACACACACACACACACACACACACACACACACACACACACACACACACACACACACACACACACACACACACACACACACACACACACACACACACACACACACACACAACCGTGATGCTACATAATTATTACAGTAATTTATGTTCAGATACTGTAATCCCCTCCACTCACTATCCCACCTCCCGTCTCTCTACACACACTCACACTAACAGACATCCCCCCTCACCCCCATCCCCTTTCTCCATCCAACAGACACACAGCTGCATTTGCGCGCGCGCGCGCACACACACACACACACACACACACACACACACACACACACACACACATGTGAATGCCTGAGTGTTTGTGGCTGCTGATCGAAGTGGAAATTAAAGCAGCTGAAAGTGAACCCCGAAGTTAGCTGACACTGACTGAGGCCCAGTGACAATTCATGGAGACCGCATCATAACGCAGTATTATTTTACATTTGTCAGGAAGCCAAAAGCAATAAGCTTACAGCAACAGCGTTCACACTTTAACTTCCTGCGCACATGCACGTGTCGACTGATTTCCCTCTTTTCGAGAGTGAACCTGTTTTGGGAGACAGTCTGTCTGTCTCCACGTGCGTTATGATAAAATGGAGCAGGAGGGAGGGAGGGAGGGTGTGCGTTATGCTGTACTATGCCTGAACTGTTTGTTGACATCTCTTGGAACTTTGCCCAACCCATAAACCTTGGCCGAGAGTTATAATTGTATCCGAGGTTCATCCAGCCATTTTCATCTCAGTTTTCAAAACAGTAAACAAACGTATTCTAGGATGGAAGCGGGGGGGGGGGGGGGGGGAGGGGGGGGGAGAAGGTGGCTCTTTTCGTAATAAAGATGTCAGCTGGTGTGTTTTTGTCATGACGGGAATATGTGATATTACTGGCATGGCTTGTAAAGTTCATCTGCACGCACGCACGCACGCGCGCGCACTCACACACACACACACACACACACACACACACACACACACACACACTTTTGACAGAAATGTGTGTGTGTGTGTGTGTGTGTGTGTGTGTGTGTGTGTGTGTGTGTGTGTGTGTGTGTGTGTGAGAGAGAGAGACTGAGAGAGAGAGAGAGAGACGCACGCACGCATTCACGCGCACGCAGCTGTTGCGTGGATGTCATGGTGGAAATATGTGATATTACGTGGCCCGTGGCCTTCACACACACACACACACACACACACAGAGCCGCGCATTGTGCTGGCAACTCGCTGTAAACAAACCGCAGCGTGAGAGGCTAAAAATAACCCTGACGTACGCCCCACTGGCGCTAAGTGGGCGGGGCCTAACGCGTCACGTTGGAGAAGAGGTGAAAGGTCAGACGCCGCCAGCTGACTGTCGCGACGCAGCGGCAAGCACTGACTTCACTCATCAACCGTGTGTCTACCTGCACTGAAAACAGGACACCGTCTTGGGTCCCCGCTGGCGCAGGTAGAAGTACAAGGCCAGTCTTCAAGTAGTGATAGACATGGCGAATGAATTTTGTCGTGGCTTCTTGGTGGTGACACCCGTTTCATGATAATATAACTGAGTTTTATTACTGAGTTCAGCGTCTTGGCCCCCTCTGCCTGGAACTCTGCCAATCGAACTCCGCCTTCAGCGGCCCGCCTCACTGTCCTTGTTTTCATCCCATCTGAAGACCGTTTTCTTCCGTCAAGTTTTTGATTGTAAACTACTGTTCATTCTGTTTGTGTGTACCATGAGCTGGTCCAGTGTCTGATGTCGCTGCACCTGCCAAAGTGGATGTTTGGCCGGCTAAACTATTTCACTGAGTTTCGACATTTAGAATCGCATTTATTTTCAAATTGTGTGGGCTGAACATTCCCATAGCTTATTGCTGGAGACTCGCCGTTTGATGATTGATAACAACTGTCAAGTAAGACATTAAGACAGTCTCTGACAGTTTTCAATAGGACACTAGTATTCCCGGCTGCTGGGCGCAGTTGCAAGACCAGTCTTTGGCGACAGACGTCGCCTGTGATCTTATGACCTCTTACTGAAGGTCGCATTTGTTGGTTGGTTTAAACATGTTTAACTGCAATACGGACAGGTCGTAGAACCTTTTGTTAGTAAACACTGTGAAGTAAAACAATGGGACACCGAGACACATGCTCACACACACAGTCTTCAATAGGACATTTGGATCCCCGATGGCACAGTCTTCGGTGACAAACACTGCGTAGGGGCCTCTCGGTGAAAACCGCCGTTTAGTTAGTAAAAACTGTGCAGGAAAACAGCGCACTAACACGCAGTCTCACGCAGTCTTCAGTAGGACACATGGATCCGCGATGGCGCAGTCCGGTAATAGATTCTGCCCAAGGCCTAGTGGTGAATACCGCCGTTTGTTGGTTAGGAAAAAACTGTGAAGTAAAACAATGAGACACCGAGACACAGGCTCACACAGTCTTCACGCATTTCATTTTCATTCCAACTGAAGTTGTTGGTGTTTTTGTTTGTTTGTTTGTTTTTTCTTGTTTGTTTGTTTGTTTGTTTTTTGGGTTGTTTTTTTGTTTTGTTTTTTACATTTCTTGTGTAGTATTAGCAACGGCAAGGTTGAAAATTGGTCTGACGACCAACACCTTTTTTTTAAAAGTTTTTTACCGTTGTAAAATAAAGATTCGTTCGTTTGTTCGTTCGTTCGTTCAATAGGACACTTGGATCCCCGATGGCGCAGTCCGGTGACAGGCTCTGCCTAGGGTCTCGTGGCCTCTTGGTGACTGAAAACCTCCGTCTGTTGGTTAGTGGAAAGTGTGACGTAAAACAGCAAGACACTGAGGCAGAGATTTCTGCTGAAGACATTTTGGTGTCAGCAAAACAAACATACCACCGGTGACCCTTGAGTGTGACATGTATAGTGCTATACAAACCGTGGAGTGATACAATGCATGGGAAGGAGGGGTGGTGAAAGACTGAGACGGGAGGTCTGGGTGAAGCGGGGGTAGGGGGGGGGGGTGTTCCGCTTCTCCTATCCTTCATTATAGGTAAGACTTGGTTTAAACATTTTTATTCATTGAAGCCGGATCACCGTCAAGCAGTAAAGAGTATTACATTGAAAGAGAGCACAACAAGTAAAAACTTACATACGTGCTCATCTGAACCAGTTTACAAAAAGCATGGCGGAGAAATTGGCGTGGAAAAACTGGACTGAAATGTAAAGACGTAAAAGAAAAGAAGAAGAGAGCAAGAAGAAGAAAGGAAAGAAGAAAGAGCATATCAAGCTTTACTGTGAGTGGTGGTGGCAACAGCCCGTCCGCGTGGACACAGGTTTAGAAATTTAAATGGCCAAGCGACCCGATAAGTCAATAAGTAAGACTTGCAAAACTAAACCAGGAAGATCATTGGTGAAACAGGATAGAGCTTATAAATGCATTCGATTACGATAATTTATCACCTGCCCTGTTACACTGATAATAACTATTTGACTGTGGACTGATACATTGTGACTGAATCACTATGATACCTTGAGAAACACAAGTTACGGAAGACGTTTCTCGTGAAAATGACACACATGGCGGAATGCTTGACAGAACCGACTGACGTAATCAACCTCATTATCGATCCAACCAGGAAGCGCGTTACAAGCAGCAACTTGACACGAACCTCGTCAGTCCAATCAAAATGTAATAATCAGAATTATTTTTGCCGCGGCTGCCTCCGCCCCGTGTGTATCATGTCACATCTGTTTCAAGTGACTAGTATTGTTGTGGGTGACTAGCCTCGTCAGTTTCAGAGGCTCTGATTAATGCACGTGCATGAGGTGTTTTAAGTGACTCCACCCAGTGAGGTCACTCGGTGCATGCTGATGCCAGTTGCAGGACTGGACGACGCTAGTCACTCATAGCTATCGCTCTCTTGCGTGAGTGGATCGATATGAGTCAGTTTCTTTACACCTTGTCAGTCAGTCAGTGGCAATTGATTAGGCTCTCAGGAAAACACTGATACTCAGTCATTGGGTCGGATGTTGTCAGCACGTGTAGGAAGCTGCTATGCTGTTCTCTGCTTGGGGAGGTATTTTAATTTTAGGCTCGGGCACATCACGCCAGCGTGTCGTTGCCCATATATGGTTTGGTGCCACGCACACTCAGTCTTAGAGAGAGAGAGAGAGAAAGAGGGAGGGAGGGAGAGAGCATGTTCTTGACCTGACCACAAGCTTTCTCATGATCAGTCATGGCATCCATGCTCTGCATATCATCCGGAAGAACAGAATATGATTACGACTCTGAAAACAAACAAACCAACAAACAAACCAACCAACAAACAAAATAAGAACACACTGCCATAATGCTATACCGTGTGTGTGTGTGTGTGTGTGTGTGTGTGTGTGTGTGTGTGTGTGTGTGTGTGTGTGTGTGTGTGTGTGTGTGAGAGAGAGAGAGAGAGAGAGAGAGAGAGGGAAAGACAGACGTGGCAGAGAGACACTCACTCACTGACCAGCTTCAAGCGTTTATTCAAGGATTGTGGTTCACAGATAGCACTGCCGATCTTACGAGCTGTCCTCTGCGTGTGCGTGCGTGCGTGCGTGCGTGTGTGTGTGTGTGTGTGAGAGAGAGAGAGAGAGAGAGCTGTCAGCTCAGCCGTGTCAGCCTACTTGTCCTGTATGTATAAATTCAGCTGACCTCAGCGGCAGGCCGATGTATTTATACATAAACGGCCCAACAACATGACTGACTTGCCCTCAGGCATGGCCTGAGTGGCAGGTAGCTACATGCGTGACTATCGCAAACGACGTGTTCGGATTTGCCA
>JACVVK020000333.1:505000-542500 GCA_018292915.2 Batillaria attramentaria | reverse complement strand
AGTGTTCAGTTGGATTTGCTCAATTCGGGCAGCTGTCTCTTTCTTCCCTATATCTTGCCCACTCAGTAAAGCCGTTTTCGATCACTCCTGTGGTACAGATGTTAAACGCAATAAACCAAACATCCAACCAGCCGCCCTATACCATCGATTACTACCCAAATCAACTGCCAAAGCCTAAATGTTTCTCCTTTTCAGCCGGTAACTGCGAATCGATTGAAGTTGCATTTCGTTCGTGTCGGTGACATTAAGGGATGGTTGCCCAACGACCGCATTTGAACTCTCATCAAAGTGAAGTGAAGTGTACACGTTACTCGATTTATTCAGTTTTTACTATGATTATGGTGGGATCTATACATCAAGTGGGTTTGGGGGGGGGTGGGGGTGGGGGTGGGTGGGAGAGGGAGCTGTTGGGTGTAACGGCCTACGGCAGAATGTTTTAAAGGTGTGTATTCCGATAATTCTATGCTCACAAACAGCTTTGAGATCTTTTGACAGTGTCTGCTATAATAGCACTTACACACAGAGTTACAGGGGGTGGGGGGGGGGTGTATGGGAGTTAAACGTCCTTTTTCCACCACGTATGGGTGATATCAAAGGCGGGCCAACGAGAAGAAAGCCAACTATTAAGCCAGCTAAATGTTTGGCCCCACTGCGTCGCCGGGATTCGAACTCAAGTCCCGAACATTCAGTTGAAAGTTCAACGCTCGCCGGCAGTGTTACAGACTGTCGTGGGCTGGCACTGAGCCAACAGAAAGCTTCATGCGGCGCGAATATCGAGGAGCTGGCTACTGTTGGGGACACACACACACACACACACACACATACACACACACACACACACACACACATACACACACCGCCGAGTCAATTCGAGTCATGAGCCGAGACCAGGCTCTTCTATTTTTGCAAAATTAAGTTTCATCAGTTTCATCTCTGCAAAATATAGTTTCATTTCCTCAGCAAAATACAGATTTATTTCATCTCTCTCTCTCTCTCTCTCTCTAGTAGTAGGCTGACTCAAGCACCACGACCTGCGAACTGCCCCTCCACGAGTGGGATACCTCCGCACCCAAACCATGACATGCTTCGCTGAGGAATCAACAAATCAGGCTGGTACACTCTCAGACCAGTCCAGGGGTACATGTACATTGTACCACTCAGTGACTGCCTAGGCACACTATAGCTTCATAGGTATTGATTCACACATTACTGCCGCATACTCCAGCCTACTCAGTCTGCTTGGTCCGCACACTCAGTGCTGGCTCGCTCGGCTGATAAGAGGGATCGCCTTTGGAAATCCCCAAACTTTTCCGCTGTGAAGGAACTTCGCAGAACCGATGTGACACTCAGCTTAAATAGGCCGGGGTGTCCTTCCTGTACCAGCAGTCATGTTATGTACTGACTGACGCTTGTGTGTTGTCGGTTACAGTTTTTCGGGCGAGAGCCAAAATTGACAACACCCACACCCCCCTCCCTTCCCCTCCTCCCCACCCCCATCCCCATCCCCCAGCAACAACAACCCCCTCCCACCCCCTTTCTCGGTTCAGTCAGTGTATAATTTTGTGTATGTGTATCAGCGTATCTCAAACTCCGCCGAAATGTCAGTTTCTGACCGATGTGTCACTGACGTTTGGGTAAAGGTGAAGGTGATATTTCTGCGTGGCGTCAGTGCTGTTTTGTGTTTGTTTGTTGTGTGTTGTTACATTTATTGGGACCAAAGCCAAAACACCACTGCTCTCTCTCTCTCTCTCTCTCTCTCTCTGATGTTTATTTCACTGGGTGAAGGGAACCGTATGTGTTACTAAAACCCAGCTCATGATGATCCAGATATCGGTCAGGTGTTTTGCTTACACTTATAAACAACTATGCAGTATTCGTTCCTTGGACTGACTACAATTCTGCCACACTGATGCACCAAGGAGTTGGAATGAAAACCGTGGGCAGTGGAAGGCGTACTATAAAACATGATGACGTGGGCCTGAGTCAAGTTTACATTCAGACGTTTTAGTGTTTTCAAAACATGACACTGACAGCAATAACAAAAACAACAGCAAACCCTACCCTTTGTATTGATCATTTATCTTTAGGTGTGTGTGATTTCTTTGTAGTGTAGTTTTCCTAGTTTAGCAAGGACAAGATGGAAGACAGGTCGTTGTACCTATATCTTTTTATCTTTGGAAAATAAAGTTTCGTTCGTTCGTTCGTTCGTTCTCTCTCTCTCTCTCCGCTCGGTTCAGTCAGTGTATGTGACAGCATAGCTCATACATGCGAACCCCGCCGTACTGTCAATTTCTGACTGATGTGTCACGCGGTTGGAGTGAAGCCTGAAGGTGGCGGTGACGCATTCCAGCGTGGCGGAGTGTGTGTTGTGTTTGCTCAAGGGTAGGGTTTGCTGTTGTTTTTGTTATTGCTGTCAGTGTCATGTTTTGAAAACACTAAAACGTCTGAATGTAAACTTGACTCAGGCCCACGTCATCATGTTTTATAGTACGCCTTCCACTGCCCACGGTTTTCATTCCAACTCCTTGGTGCATCAGTGTGGCAGAATTGTAGTCAGTCCAAGGAACGAATACGGCATAGTTGTTTATAAGTGTAAGCAAAACACCTGACCGATATCTGGATCATCATGAGCTGGGTTCTAGTAACACATACGGTTCCCTTCACCCAGTGAAATAAATCTGAGTCCACCAAAACACTTGTCTCCAACATACACAATATACGTAATATATCCGCCTCCACCTCCTTCCTTCCCCTTACTCCCCCACCCCTCCCTTCCGCTCCCTCCACCCTCGCCGCTTTCCCTGCCTGTAGGAGTGTATTATGCCCATCCTTATGTGTATGCTGTATTACTTGTCCAGCTAATTTCTGGGTTAATTCACACATTTCATCCAGTACTGAATAGAGCACGCACTTCGCTAGTTAAGTAGTCCTTACACACACACACACACACACACACACACACACACACACACACACACACACACACACACACACACTCTCTCTCTCTCTCTCTCTCTCTCTCCACATGGACTTTGGACGTAATTTAGCAAATCACATGTTGAGATGACTGATCGCCGGTAAGTGATTGCCTCCTACGCCGACTAGGGAAAGAGAGATCTGGGTTATAACTGCGCGCAGGCACGCAAGAGCACACACACACACACACACACACACACACACACACACACACACACACACACACACACACACACACACACACACACACACACACACAGAGGCAGGCAGACTGACGGACAGGCGGGCGGACAGATGGACACACTTGACACTAAAAAGGACAGATTAACTGACAGACAAACAGACAGACTACCGGACAGAACTTGACCACTGTATTAATGATTTTGGCAGAGAGAGAGAGAGAGAAAGAGAGAGAGTGGGTGGGGGTTTAACGTTCTTTTCCACCACATACGGGTGATATCAAAGACGGGGCAACGATGAAAAAGCCAGCACAAATAGTTGGCCCCAGCCGGGATACGAACTCACGACCCGAGCATCAGAAGTCCAACGCTCTACTATTCGGCCACCCCGGCTCCCCGAGAGAGAGAGAGAGTCTCATGTACGTGTATTTCTAAATGAAATTCGGTGATTTGACACTTGAAACACTGATTCAGTTTCAATTTTAATAGCGAAAGACTGAAACTGCCAGAGACTGCCTTGTGCTGTCATCAAACAGGCATACCTATCCTCGCACATACTCACTCATCACAGCCGGCTCAGTTCATTCCCTCCTATCCGTGATTAGGCTCAATGCAGCAATGGGGTAACCGGGTCAAACGTGACGTCATAACTCAGTCGGATCAACACGGCTTGTTTTCAAGGCTGCTTGCACCGAGTGACCAAGGCTTTCCCTGCTGCCTGAACGATCAGTGACGGATACAAAAACAGGGGGCAAGCCTAATTCTGGAAATGTACTGTCCCAGGCGCGTAGGAAGATGCTGAGAGGAAGGGGGGCCCACTAAGTCGGGTGAGCCATACGGCCGGGGTGAAGAAGGGTGGGGGGGGGGGAAGGTTTGTATGTGTGTGTGTGTGTGTGTGTGTGTGTGTGTGTATGTGTGTGTGTGTGTGTGTGTGTTGACTGCCAAAGATTGTGTCCTGCGACAGCAGAGCAGGGGGGGGGGGGGGCCCACCACTGGTGGCCGGGCCCCCTCTCCTCTTATCAAAAGCAAGGGGGGCCCAAAGATATTCGGGCCCCCCTTCCAAAAATCGAACGGGGGCCTGGGCCCCCAGGGCCCCCGTGGTTCCTACGCCCCTGTGTCCAGGATTAGTAATTGAGCTGGTTGATCGTGGACCTAGTGTGTTGTGTGTTGTGTTTACTAGCGGAAGAGAAGGGGATTGACTGATACAGTGCGGAAAGGAAGATGGGAAGATCTCTCTCTCTCTCTCTCTCTTGTACGTGTGATCAGCGAGTGTGTGTGTGTGTGTGTGTGTGTGTGTGTGCAGGGGAGATGAAGGGGGGGGGGGGCGGAGAGCTGTTAGTATGTGATGGTGGGGTGGGGGGGGGGACTGACAGTAGTCTGTTAGTCTGTCTGTATGTTAGGGGTGGGAGGTGATGATGATGATGATGATGAAACGTTTTTTTAGGATAAGTCTTGTAGGCATCTCTGCCTATCTTATGGTGAGAGGTGGGGAGCTGTGTGTGTGTGTGTGTGTGTGTGCGTGTGCGTGTGCGTGTGCGCGCGCGCGCGCGCGCGTGCGTGCGTGCGTGCGTCAGTACGTGCGTGAGTGAATGCGTCAGTGTGTGTGTGTGTGGGGGGGGGGGGGTGGCGCCGGGTCGCGACATGGAATAGTGTACGTGAACCTCAGTCTACCACCGTCTCTGATCTCTGTGTGGCGTTTGCTTCAAGAATCAGCTTTCCCTGAAGCATGTTTGCCACGTTGTCACCGGTGTCCTGTGTTCTGCCAATGTCCCCTTCCTAACGCCCACTATCCACACAGTGAGTCGTGCTGCCCACAGCATACTCAGCTTTTTTTTTTGGTTTTTTTTTTTTTTGCTTGGCCAGGTGTACTCTAAGCCCTCCCCACAGTACTGTCACTACTGCTTTGCCGTACGTGATAAAGGTAGGCAGGAGGGGAAAGGAAACTGGGAAAACTATGTTTTCAAGTCTGTCTGTCCGTCTCTGTCTGTCTGTCTCTCTCTCAGGACTTGGTCTGGTGGAAGTTGTGTGTGTGTGTGTGTGTGTGTGTGTGTGGTGTGTGTGTGTGTGACAGACCGACAGACAGACAAACACATACACATACACACCTACACACACACACACACACATTCACACACACACACACACACACACACACTGACACACACACACACACACACACACACGACCCAATTTAAATCTATGCAGACATAAATTAATGTTGTTGTTGTTGTTAGTGAGGCCGCTGGTGGACAACCCCATACTAATTTGGTATTAAGTTTCTTTGTTTCTCAGTGGTAGAAGTTGATCCTTTGATGCGTGACTCGTAAGACGGTCAGCACAGCATTTTCCTAACGTCTTTGGGGGGGGGGGGGGTCTTGTAGGTCCGCAGAATCACTGAGTTGTACGTATGGTCCGCCTCTGTGTCAAAACCTGAAACCGTCTTTTCTTTAGTCACGTTTTCGTGACCTTTCCCCCTCCCACCCACCCCCTCCCGTTTTTCTTTCCAGCCACCTCGTCCTTACGAAAACGTTAGCTGTATTTTTGTGTAGTAGCGAACACAGTTACTAGAGAGCTCGCTCTGTGCAAAGGATCTGGGAGGATGTAGGGGTGCATATGGAATGGATTTTAGAGATTCAAGGAAACCAGCCTTATTTTTCAACGTACATTCAGTTTTGATCTATCTGTCGTCGCTAAATCACAATTCTCATTGATATCTACTTAAAACTAGTAAGGTAGAAGTGGAGAAGAAGGGGGCACACAGCCAAAGGGAGGGAGGCGGGAGATTGACTAGAGTGAGCTCTTGTCAAGGGCAAAACTGAATAGGAACGGAATGAATAAGATCATGTGATTGTTCCGACAAGAGAGAGAGAGAGAGGGGTGAGGGAGGGTTTAGGGGGAAGTACTGGTGCGGCGAGGGACCGACTAAGCGGATTAAATGCGCGGAGGTTGTAGTGAGTGCGGATTTTGTTCTCGATGCACCCTGTGAACTGCTGCCATCTAGCGGACATCAAGGACAGTATACACACACACTGTGGCCACCAGCAGTGAACAGCAAAGCTGAGCTAACCGCTCTCCCTCTCACTCACACACACACACACACACACACACACACACACACACATTCTACTTCAAAACAAAGGCATGACGTCGGTGATTTTGTTTTCGACATTTTATTACCAAAAAAGACAGCGACATCTTTCGAATGCGAGTCTTTTGAAAAAATACTGTATACAAAAAATTGTCATTTGATGCGAATAGTTTGCCTTCAAGTTTTGCTCTCCATCAAGATAATACTCTGTACATTATCTTCGTTTTTTTCTCTCTCTCTCTCTCTCTCTCTCTCTCTCTTCGTTGAAGAAAATGACATCTGACTTCACCTCTCGCACAACATACATACATGTATGTAATGTGTTAGTTGCTCCATTTTGCACAAGAAGACCCAGCGTACCGGTATCAACTCTTTCCTTTCCAGCTCTGCCCATCATCAGTCATGTCACACAAGTTTTTCCATCTAACTCTGGCTTCATTTGACAGCTCATACAACAGTAATAACTTATGGCTACATAAATCACACTTACGGAAAACATACATCACAGAATAACTAGATGCAATATAGCAATCTACTGAACATAATAGTAAGCAAACAGCCTTGACAAAATAGACAGACATGGCGTACAGCTTGGCCTATCCTCAACGTCACAGACACGCACGTAAGTAAAGTTTGAGCGACTGAAAGTGGAAAAAGGTTGTGAATTCAATAAAATAACTGCTACAGATAAGAGACAGCATAATGAATATCATCTAAAGCATTCAATCATTCATTCGTAGGTTAAAACTACGACAAGACGTATTTGAAGTGGAAAAAGACCGAATTCCAAATAACTACAGTGTATTAGAGACAGTATACTGAATTTCATCTAAACCATTCAACCATTCATCCCCACTGACGTTAAACTTTAAAATGATGTATTTGAAGTTGATATTACCTTTCCACTGACGTCAGTGGTGGGTCTATGAAATGAATTAATACCCTCTCTACACAAAACATTCAAAAAAAAAAAATAAATAAAGTACAGCCAGTGTGATCACAAAACATGACAAAGTTTGATGGACATAACGACGATTATGTACACAAGTTGATACCCCAAGGATTATGCATAAGTTTATCAATCGATACGCTTCGGTGCGGCTGCACCGTTACATAATAAAAGCCCTGAGGTTTTTGTGTAATTATTAGCATAGCAAAATATACGTTTGTGTCCCGCTACAAAAAAAAAAAAAATCGTCTCAATAAGATTCTAATCCTTAACTTTGGAGGAAGAAAAATGAGCACGATTTTACACAGGCACAGAAGGGTCTTCAATGTTCAGAAGAAAAATTCTACCGAGGGAAAATTCCAATCCGTGCATCCACGCACAAATGCTTCGCGTACCCTCTGCAGTCACAATCAGACCGTATCATTGACTCCCAAGACGGCAGAGGCACTCAGGCGTGGCGGCGGCACAGATTATTCAACTTCAGACACAGTGGCACGAGAGATTAGGCCCACAGTCATCTTAGTCCTGTCTGCTTGTTCGCAGTCAATTGACAGCCGGCTTGCTCATAGTCATACGAAACTTAGGCACGCATCACAGGCAGGCACATTTGATGTAAGGTTCGAGAGGGTCTTCCGTTTGTGAGTTAGTAGAGCTATGAAAATAAAAGAGAGAAAAAAAAAATGACGATTCCAATAGCTGCAATTGCGAAGAATTTCTCTCGAAGTCAAATCACAACAGCCTTTTCATTTTCAGGCACTCGTATTCAGCTTCAGGACACATCTGTCTGTTTCCTGCTAGCCGAGAGACACGTGATAGTGCAATCCAGTCCTTTCTGGTAGTAACTATCCACACAGCGTAAAAAAAAAGGTTCCAGCGCACGTGAACACAACCACGGATTCATAACAAACACAACCTCTCATGTGTGTGTATATATATATATACACACAACAGCTCGCTCTCTTCAGTCTCTTCAGTATTGCGGTATAAAAATAGTCTCTTAAAAAAATTGGTCCACTAGTCGACACTTGGTCTCCAGGTTTAAACTGTACACATTTTGCGATCGCGTGTTTGTCTGCGTGTTCCAGACGCGCGTACAGTCTGTCCGTCAGTCTGTGCGTGATAGAAGGAAAGGAGGGGGTAGTGAAGGAGGGAGGAAGAGAACTGAGGGGAGGTTGGGTGGATTACTGGAAAACCGGAGTGGCTAAGGTGGTCAACCCCCCTCACACACCCCTCAGGCAGGATTGTTGCTGAGTAGTTTATTCAGTTTGCACTTTGCCCATACTTGGCGACAAATAAGAGAAACAATAATATTTGTAGGTGGCGGGGACGTTCATCCTCCCTTCAAGATCCGCCCATCCGTAGGAAAAGAAGGGAGGGTGAAAGGCTGTACCGGCTTGGATACTGATTCACAACAACCGAGACTTAGAACTGGCATAGCGTTGTCAGAGAGCATGCATACTGCACAGCCGGTACACAATCATTCACGCTCTCTGGCGTCAGCGGTGACTGAGCTACGCCGACTGAACATGAGCAATGCGGGTTTGATACTGCAACTGGCCAGAGCGTCGGTGAGTTCCTTTGGCCTAGAAACTGAAGGGGATCGCGATCCATTTCAAAAGTGTGCACCCATTCACGCTTGCACGTAGCCAAAGTTCCAAGATGCCACCACTCACCCACACCCCCACCCCGTTATTTTAACCAACTAATGCGGTCTAGTCACCTTTTCGTCTCAGTTTGCGGCATATAAATTTTAGTCAAGGGGAACAGGGAATGGATCAGCCTAAGCGGAAAGAGTTTGAGGGAAGGGGGGGGGGACAAAACACAGGAATTCATTTTGTTTACCCACATACCGGGTCGAACACAGATCTAAAAAGCGGTGGCACCGAAAGCAGCCGTTAAGTTCACAGTGCAAAACAATAACAATCAACCATAATCACACACAACTCTTTAACATCTTGTCTCAGTCATGACTTGAGTCATTCACACCATGGCTTCAGTCTCACCTTAATTTCAGTCATACTGGTTTTTTTTGTTTTGTTTTTTTTTCTCACTCACACGTTCATGTCAGTCACACTTTGGTTCCAGCCACAACTCGACTTCAGTCACACTATCAGCTTCTCACTCAGTCACACAAACACACACACACACAGCACTGGTACTAAAACGGCTCCTTCTTCGGCGTTCAAATAGAGGGGAAGATCTCAGTGTCCATCAAGAAGCGACTGCCAGTACTAGACAGCATGTCCTCGCACTGAACGGGAAAGTCAGTTTCGAAGGTAGACGTTGCTGGTGGTGTAGCGAACAGATCCTCGGGAAGATCCTCTGGGAGATCCAGCGGGTTCATGTTGCAGACTTCGCTGAAACCAACAAGATCACCCAGTTTAATGTCATCCAGATCACTCATGGGGTCGAACCCGAAGCCAGCTGATGACGCGGCCGATGGGAGCAAGGTGGGTTGTGAGACCGTTGTGAGCAAGGTAGGTTGAGAAAGCGTTGGAATCAACGCGGATTGAGAGACCGTTGTCACGGGGTAGACAGACTGGGGCGGGGTGCCAGCGCGTAGCTCATCCTCCGGAGGCGTATTCACTGGTGTGTCATACAAACTGTCACCAGGGTGCATGCGGTCCGGGGACGGGGACGAGGAGAACATGACCGCCCGACCCCCGGCCACGTCCTGGGTGCACGGTGGAGGGGTCAACACAGCCACCTCCATCTTCACTGGCACGTTCTTGCTGGCCATGATGCCTGCTGCCAGAGAAGGAACGCTGGCTGCCCGCATGTTAGCTTTGTACTGCTGGTCGATCGTGATGTTCATGAAACTCCGGTTAGCTTCAGCAGCTGCGGCGCCCACCACGGTCTTCTTCCCACCCGTCTTAGCGTTGGCGACTCTCAAGGGTCGCTCCCCGGACGGAGTTTGAAGCATAGCCTGGATGCTGCTCATTACCGGTTTAGCCACCGCGGCTGACTGGCCGCGTGGCGCGTTCTTTCCCTTGGACCGCTCGGCGCGAGATCCGCTGACTTTAGGGGCAGGCTTGGAGACTCGCCCGCTGTCTGTCTTCACTGGTTTTGCGGCTGGCTTGGTCTTCTTGCGGGGCTTGTATTTGTAGTCCGGGTATTCCTGAAAAAGAAAAATGAAGAAAACGGTAAGATCTCTGTAATGTACTTACAACAGACGAAGAAGCGGAAAGGGCGCTTAAAAGTATAACGAAAAGGAACACTTGCAAGTAAACTGTTTCCAGACTAGTCCGCTACAGCAAATTCGCTCACATCCCCGGACTGAGGTACACACGGACTACACCTTACTGTGTTGGTGCTACGGCATGATCGGGAGGAGGGGCCGGGGGGGGGGGTTGAGGGGGGGGGGAGAAGGCACCCGGCGATATACACAAGCGATGTCCTTCGATAAACATCGGCAAGCCAACGGTGTACGTGAATGCCTCGTATAGGCCTAGATGTACACACTCAACACCAATAAGCGTAGTATACATGCTCTGTGTCAGTTATGATCGAGCGTGTCAGTACTGAAATCTGCGCTAGCAGTGAGGCGGTTAACCGCGCGAAACGTGCGACCAGGCTCATGAAAACAACCTGTGTTTACAACCTGACAGGTAACGCGGTAACATGTGTATATCATTACCACACGTGGCCGGACAGGCGATCACCGCCTCTACTAGTGATGACTGACTGTACGAGAAACTACATGACATGCGCACTACCCCCTTTTCTGCCTGCACTTGTTAAAGGGGTCACGTGGCACAGATAAAATGTCAATGTCAAGTTCAAGCTAAGTCAGTGCACTGACACTGGCACTGAGAAAGCATTTGCTTTTACAAAAAAAAAGGGGGGGGGGGCAACTTTTCGCCCAGCTCTGATTGAATACAGACAGAAGCATCTACAGAACAACGTTCCACCAAATGAGGTACGCTTACATCCTACTTAAACTTCTACAGAATGGGAGTACCTCTCTTCACACTTCTACTTAGGGCCAGGACCAGGGCCGGGGCGGGGGGAAGAGGGGGGGGGTGTCTCTAAGGCCATTGTTTTCACCCTATTTCAAACATAGCAAAGACAGAAGCACCTACAGAAGGCACAGACTGTTCAACGTTCTCACATTTGCCGGCGAATTTGAATCCGTGAGGCACGATCAGTTCAGTTCACCATACTTTAAACTGACTCAGTATTGAGACAGCAGCATCTATAGAAGGCCGCATCAGTAGACTGCTCAGCGTTCTGGCATTTGCCAATTAGAGCCAGTTGCCATCAGTCCCACTCCACAATGTTAGTAAAGATAGACGCAGAGATCTACAATACACTGAGAAAGCACTGTTCAACCTTCCTGCACCGAGCTTTAGTGCGAATCGAACCACGAAGCCGCGCTTGCAGTAACTGATCAGGGTCAAACTGACTTCGTCGGACTTAAATGTAAAGCAGGCTACATCAGTACAGTACGGAGTGATGTTCAACGTTCCTGGGTTTCTTACTTAATCTCCACTTTAGTTATTGAGTGGCAACAGACGCAGCGTCTACAGTTACGATACAATGCTTCACTCGGTCATTTCGGCACGACAGCTGCACTGACTGACCTACAGAGTAAGATTTCTTGGAAAAGTTATGTGTCACTGTCAAGGTTAGGCAGACTGACTTGAAAATCTCGTTGCTTTGGCGGGAAGTCTAATCACAGGGGGACTCTGAAACGCTTGACTTCTCAATGGGGACATGTGCACGGAGTACACCGTTCGCCATCCGAGTGATTTGCTGTTCACAGTTGGAAGGCGTAGCGTCAGTACTGTCAAGCAAACTGAATCAGTCACTGAGGACTAAGGCCACGTTATCCATGTCAAATGGACAGCCGACAATGACTGACTTCTGGGTAATCTTGAAGAACGGTATACGAAATTCTGGGAGCTATTTGCACGCACTTTTTCGGGTGCTTTCGGTTCTGCTCGATGCAAAGAGACGTAAAACACCCTCACCTGCTCACTTTGACCTCTCCTTCCCCACATGTGGGTGCAAATAATTTCATTTCACAAGTAGGGATATGCATGCAAATCCAATGCGCCATTTTGGTTGCTGATCACATGCGCACAACGTCATCACTACTGGGGTAATTTCGTATACTATTCTTCAAGATTACCGACTTCTGCAACTCAGTACTGATGACGCGATCGAGAGTTTTCCACGACGATGCCGCGGCATTTCAAAACATTTTGCTATGAGCCCAACACCCCTACCGACTGACACAAACTTTCAAGATAGTTACAGCGGGCATACAGAGACTGCAGGGCAAACGATACAATTACAATACTGCTTGCACGATCGCTTGAGCACTGAGAGCATAAAAGCAAGCATTTTGCAAAAATCACCAGTACACAGGGAATGAGACTGATTGGAAAGTAAAATTTCAGTTACTGTACCTTCATGTGAAGTCGCCGCAGTCTCTCGGACTCATCGATGAACGGCTGCTTCTCCTCTGCAGTCAGCGTTCTCCACCTCTTCCCCAGCCTCTTGGAAATCTCGGCGTTGTGCATTTCAGGGGTCCGTTCGGCGATTATACGTCGTTCGTAATGCGACCAAACCATGAAAGGGTTCATGGGTCGTTTGACGTGGTTTGCCGGCTTTTTGCACTGGGTTGCATCTGAGTAGGGCGTGAGGGAGTCTTCACGGACATTCAGGGATCCGAACCGTATTCCAGTGCCTGCGCCAGCTGATGGGGTGACTTCAGTTTTGACCACATCCTGGTACACTGTATCGGAGAACTGGGGGCTGTTCGGTCGTGGCACGCCAATGATGTCGGCGTACTGATCCACAAACATACCAGCAGTAGGGTAGGGGAAATCCGAACTCTGGTTTCCGAAGTCTGTGTTGCTGAAATCGCTGAAATCGCTGTTCGTGTCAGATACGGAGGAGTCTGGACTCGCGGGGAATTCCATCGTGAAAAGCATGAAGCAGTCTTGCACTGCACACACAGTCACTGAGGAAAGTATCACTAGGTAAAAAAAACACGAAATCGTTCACTCCTTGAACACAGATGAGAGAGAGGGAATGCAGGCAATAGGATTTGATATGTGGTGAGGGTCACAAGTTGTAATACGGTATCCAGCGTGTCTGTGTACGTTTGGAGGAAGAGTGGACGTCTGTCGCGGGCACGCGCTGCTCCCCTTTTTGTGCCCTACAACGCCAGCTGACTGATAGCGGGCGGAGCGTAGCTCAACCAATCGCTGGCCGCAAGGCACTGCGCATGTCCATTGCCCGCACGTGTTCGGCCGAGCACGAGCTGTCTCTGCCGTAGATCGCGCGTGCTCCCGCCAGGCACCCTCCTCCCTCCACTTTTACCAGCCCCTCGTCCACTTCACCACCCCACCCCCAAACCTTTTCACCCCCCCCCCTCCTTTTGTCCACCCAAGACCGCCACCCCCCTTTCCCTCGTTTCTGTTTCCTACCTTGAAAATGTGCAGTCTGCCCCATCAACTTGCGTACGTTCACAATATCAGTAGCACTGTTTACGTTTGTGTACAACGCGTGTGTGTGTGTGTGTGTGTGTGTGTGTGTGTGTGTGTGCGGGCGCGCACAAAAGGGAAGAGAGTATATAGTACTAGTAGTTCCTCTAAGGTAAGATTCAAACACCTTCGTTCATGCATTTCAGGGGTTGCGCTGAGAGAGAGAGAGAGAGACATGCGCGTGGCGAGCGAGCCGAGACTAGAGCGAGCCGGGACTCCACTGACCGGAGAGCCCTGCCCACAGCTCCAGCTGTCGATAACCAGGTCACGGCGCGCTTAAATCAGGGCAAGTGACGCGCCGCTGTGCTGCAGCTCTCTCTCTCCCACTGCTTTGACCTGGTTTAGGAAATCGCCCTTGACCGATAACACTGTTCTAATTCTTGGATTATTTGCAGGCCATCTGCGGTTATTAGCGTAATTCTAACGTTCAGCCGGCCATGTACACGTGTAGGCGTAGCAGGGTAGAATTTAGGACTGTGATTCAAAGCGTTCAGGCGGTGCAGCTTGACTCTGTGAAATAGGTCACGAAAGGCACGAGGTTTGTTTTGGGTTAACGTCGTGTGCAGAATCAGCAAAGTTGAATCAGCAAAGTTGAATCAGCATCGAGGAAAGTGGGTGAACGGTAAACTTTGGGGTTCTCACCACCCGCTCCTGTCTCTGTCTCAATGATTGCCAGATTTTTTATTCGGGTTCCAGAGTTCAGTCGTTACTCGATCCCGAGTGACTATCGGAGGGGAACCGGGGTGGCCGAATGGTAGGAGCGTTGGCCGGGACTGACTTTCCAATGCTCGGGTGGTGAGTTCGAGTCCCGGCTTTGGCCAGATTGTGCTTGTGCTGGCCTTTTTTTCTCGTTGCCCCGTCTTCAGTTCGTATCACCCGTTTGTGATGGAAAAGGAATTTAAACTCCCAAAGACCCACCCAGCCACCCGAGTGATCATCATGCTTCTCTAGCGTTTTTCAGCAGTAACGTGACCCATATTCAGTAAATAGCTGTGTCTAAATAATAATAATAATAATAATCGCATTAATATAGGCGCTTTATCCCAAATATTTTGGCTCAAAGCGCCGCGAGCTAAACCCAACACGCACGCTCACGTGAATCACACGCATTCTCTCACACACAGGACATAAACGCATTACAATCACGTGGTGCGAAGGGTCAGCTCAGCTATTTAAATTTCGGAATTTAGATATGCATTTATTTTTCAAACTTGGTGGGCTGAACATTTCCAAAGTCTAGTGACTTAACTGTTCATTTGTAGGAACGCGCTAATTAAGCGCATATGCTACATTTGGCGGAAAGCTGCCAAAAGAATGAGACACGCGTGTCAATTTGCCGGACTGATTAGTTCAACTTTCCCCGGCCTGATGAAAGCGGGTCCATTACTCAGTATGGAAACAACTAAAAATGTCCGTGTGTCTGTTCTGTTTTGTCTTTCTAAGCATGTTTCAGTCGAACCATTTAGTATTCGGCTGCAATGAGAAACAGAAAAATCAGGGGGAAACCAACAACAACAACAAAACTGACAACAACAACAAAAACCGCCAGCACTTTGAGATCACAAATTTAGTCACGTCAATCGGCTGAAATCAGCATAATGTTGAGGGCAGGGGTGGTGTGCCCAGTAACCACACGGACCTCCATAGCATCATCTTACCATCATCCTCATCTCCATCATCATGCATAATAAAAATTGCCCCAACTTCCGAGCCCTCCGTGGATTCCACCCATACCAGGGAGGAACACCACTGGAGCCGGCAAAGAGTTGTGGCAGCCCCCCCCCCCCCCCAAAAAAAAAAAATAAATAATAAATAAAAAAAAATAAATAAAAATAAAAAAATAAAATAAAAATAAAAAAATAAAATAAAATACATGTTCATCCAAACTATTGGACTATGACTGACACAATTGTAAGCAATAAACCATTAACACCCAAAGAAGGTGTTGGCATAAGATGCTTGCCACACAGCCGAGCGACGAGTGTTGCATCATTGTCACTACCCTATAGCCAAGGGGCGCAGTCTGTCAAGTCAGTAGCTGACCGATGATGCAGCTATTGCAAAGATGAGAAGGGAGGAGGGGGGGGGGGTACCGGGAGGGGAGGGGGGGAAGGGGTCGGGAGGGGGTAAGGAGGGAGGGGGTAGGGGGGCGAGGGACAAGTATGCATACAATTAAGTACTTGGTTATAGTGGAAATTTCTGTGCTAGTTTTGATAATTGTCACAATAGTTTATTAACCCATGTGTCAGTTTTAAAGAGAGACAGCGGATGGTGGAGATTGGAAACCCCTGCACATACTCTTCCGTGATAAACTACTTTCTTGAGTCCACTTCCAAAGTGTCATCGTGTTTCGGCCCTAGTGGCTATTTATATCGTTTTATTTATCTGCTTTGGTTCAGTGTTAATGGAGTTCATATTTCCAGATTTGCAATTATTTTGATAAAATTCCCTCCCCCGTTCGTGTGATGTCTCAACATAGCTCCATGTAAAACCAGTCGTTATTGTGAAATGTCAACAAGGTACTCCCTACTACGCATTTCTTCACTCTGTGTAGATCACACGCAAAACACACACACACACACTGACACACACACACTCTCTCTCTCTCTCTCTCTCAAACCCCAAGGATTATGCATAAGTTTATCACTCGGTACGCTTCGGCGAGGCGTTAGGATTCACGGCTAAATAGCAAAAAAACCCTGAGGTTTTTGTGTAAATTATTAGCACATATAAAAATATTCTGCCTATATTGTGTCTCGCTACAAAACAAAATCGTCTCAATATTACTCTAACCCGTAACTTTGATGGGAAAACAATCACAATGAGCACGATTTTCAAGAGGCACAGACGGGTCTTGTGTTACATGTTCAGAAGAAAAAAATCACAGTATTGTCTACACAGCCAGGCACTTCCAATGGGGAGTTAGTAGCTATAGAAGAAAAAAAAATTCACAAGAAAACAAAACAATCCCAACAGCTGAAATTGCGAAGACTTTCTCTCAAACTCATATCACAACAGCCTTTTCATTTTCAGGCACTCGTATTCAGCTTCAGGCCACATCTGTCTGTTTCCTGCTAGCCGGCCGAGAGACACTGGCGATAGTCCAGTTCAGTCAGTTCTGGTAATAACTATCACACCATTAACACAGCGTAAAAATGTTCCAGCACACTTGAACACAACCACAGATTCACAACGAACAGAACCTCTCACGTCCGATATATATACTAGCAGAGTACCAGGCTTCGCTTGGGTATACATGTATACCAGTTTACTTGTTGTTACTTGTATCAATCCACTTTAATGCTTTCGGTCTCATATTTCAAACACTATTTGTGGCAAAACTAAATTCAGAATTAATTTCACCAAACTTGATAGACTAAGAATTTCTATCGCCTGTTGCACTCCGATGTACGTGTGATAAATTCACCGAAGACCTTGGAATCAAGATCTTTGAATTCACGATAAACCCTCATTCAAGGGGAGCAACCTAGTTGAATCAGGTCATGGTGTGGACGACACGTTCCTGTATTACTTCCCTTGCCTCGATCTCGCTCTTTAATATTGTCATTTCTTTGAATAATTTCACCAAATTTGATAGACTTTATTTTGTTTCTTTCTCCTGTGTTCTCCCCCAAGTGTCCCTCTAGGCTCATGGCAAATTTGGTGGCAGTCGGCTGAGGAATATGGTCGGTACAACCAAGGCCATACGAATTGGTGATTTTAGCCGCCCAAAACCATGGTTTCGGGTCAATGGGACCCTCATCAGGTGAGCATGCGGCGATACCCACGAGGGCTGCAGCGTCCAACCAGCACTAAAAGGCTGCCCCAGAATAATCTGGTGCGTCTCCAATACTAGCAGACGTCGCTACCCTAAAGCTCTGCAAGAGGTTTCAGCGGGAAAAGACTAAATAATTTAGATGATGAGGGTCCTATTGACCCGAAACCATGGTCGTGGGCGGCTAAAATCAATTCATATGGCCTTGGTTGTACCGACCATTTTCCTCCCGGTGGGAGGGGAATGGGGGCCCTATGAAGGGTGAGATACCCTTAGATCTGTTAGACGTTTTAGCGGTAGGATGGTAGGTTCCCCCCCCCACCCCTCCATTGTGGCTTGTAGCCAATATAGGGCAAGGCGGACTTGTCCAATGGCATACAAAGCACACATCTCCTAGATCAAGGGAGCGCTCTCAGCTTTATTTACTTCCCCTGCTTTCAAACTGACCTGATTGAGCGCATGTTTTCGGCTTTAGCGACGCCTTTGTTCACATATATATACTCAAATCTCAAGTCTCTCTCAGTTATTGCGCTAAAACAAGCTTCTAAAATAATTGGTCCACTAGTCAACACTTGGTCTCCAGATTCAAATTATAATTTTTTGAAATCGCGTGTTTGTCTGCGTGACTGATCCAGTCGCGCGTACGGTCAGAGTGTGTGTGTGTGTGTGTGTGTGTGTGTGTGTGTGTGTGTGTGTGTGTGTGTGTGTGTGTAAACGAGTCGGTATCCCACAGCTTGATGGGGTGTAGATGCTTTATCATTCTTTATTGGGCCAATTTATGGTATATTTTGAACGTTTATCCTAGTAAAAACTGACAGTCGACAGCGGCTGCACATAGCAGACGCCGGAACGAGTGTGTACGTCGGCATAGCACGACGCCGACAGAATAAAGTGCGCCTTTTTATGCTGGCAAGACGGTGTCAATTCAGTCATCAACTCAAATCCAAATAACATGATTTCTCCCGTACTAGTACAAAACGGACACTTATTTCATAGGAGAGATCAAAGAAAAAGAGGCCGCTAAGGATGATAACATTTGTACGTGATCCAAGCAAAATAAAATTACAGTCCCCAAAAGTGGACAAAATAATTATGCACCAGCCGACGGTGACGTGTTGGAGTATGAAATGACGCACTTTCTGTGCGTCTTTGGCTGATGACGTGACTGGAGTAACTGAAAATGTCAACAGTAAAATATGGCAGTCCTTTTAGAAGAGCAAGTATCTTTGAAACGTCACCACTTCTACTCTGAGATTTCAACGCCTGAATCCTAGCTAGATGACAAACACGACTTTGGGGAGTCCGAGATTTTCCCGGGCCATGCGTTCAGCTGCGGGCGATTGACTCAAGGAACACAAGAAGCCGAGCGGTCCAAGGGAAAGAACTCGTCATTAGAGCTGTGGTCGGCGAAAGGTAAGAGGGTCGGGCAGGGATGGGATGGGGTGGGGTTGGGGGTCCCATCCGTGGAGGCCATGCTCCCGAGGGTAGGGTTTGTTAGTCAGTTAGTTGGGGCTTTACACCGAGCAAGAGACAACAACTAATTCGTGGCCCCTGGGGTAGGGCGGGTTAATCACATCGACATGGGTCAAGTTCAGAAAACGCCGGTTTGCTCTTTTCTGTGGATTGTGACTGAACTCGCACTAGAACGTTTTATATCAACCGCCCTTTTCACAGATTTCATTCAGCAAAAAAAAAAAAAAAAATCATTCGCGTCCGGAAAACATCAAGTTATCAGCTACGAAACTATACGTCCGACAAATGATCATTTTTTGATGAGCAACTGGTGAGCGCAGCCTGAAAAGTCACACAAAGCAGCAAGCCCTTCACATAGAATTATTCCATGCGCGGAGATGGATGTTTTCTTTGCTCACCACTCTCAGTTGTGCTCATTTCATTCTATGCATGTGTTACGGTGTCCAGGCTGGGGAATTCCTGAGAAAAAAAAAAGAAGAAGACTGAAACCCAGGCCGGGGTCCAGGGGCCGCCAAGGCCCCGGCGGGGTGCACTGAGGGGCAGCGCCTTGCTGGGGGGTCCACGGGGGCGAAATTCCCCGGAAGAAAACGAAGTATTTTCACAGGCAATTTGTGACCTCTCCTGGCACCTACAAGTGAAATTATTAGCATGACATTTACACCTGGATTGCTTCTATTTGTCACACTTTTATCCTTGCCTATGCTGCTGACCTTGTAAACCTATTTGCTAAATGTTTCTAAAACTTTTCACAAGGCACTGAACAATGCTCATTTAAATGCACATCTACAGGCCTTTCCTGTCAACTTTTAGTGAATAGTTCAGAACTGAACAAAAACACAACTACCATAACACAGTCAAATCAGCCATTAAAATTCATATGAGGACTGAATGTAGTAGAATATTTTTACTGGAGTGGCACATTTGTTTTTCTCAAGACCCTGTGTGTCTTGCCACTCACTTCCATTTCAATCAACCAAAATAGTTGACTTATTGTTTAAATGGAGGAAAAAATTTTTGAAAGCCAAATCAACTGTCCACAACACTAAATCTGCACAGTTCCTTCTGTGTAGGAGGGCAAACATTTCACTAGAATTAAACCCACATTACCCCTACAAGTCAGACAGACTACACTCTGTGTACTCTGACCAGTTCCACTTAACGATGTAAGTCACAGTCACTTCAAATCAGATAATTATTCCGAAAACTTGTGACTAAAAATTTCGAAGCATATTGCACTTGCTGGCGCTCCCCTGATTTTAGCCTCTCTGGGGAAGTAGATGGACACAAAATACATGTAGATACCAACCCCATTTGTCATTTTTTTCTATCACCCCTCCCTAGGCAGTATCGTGTCTTTCATTGTCGTCATTATCATGAATCGAGTCGTAAGCATATAAGTCGTAAGCGTAAGCTTGCACTGGGCTCGCTCGTTGCTTCGTAGTTCTTCAACGAAATGGGGAATTACTGCGGTCTTTATTCTGCGGATGTGTTCGCCAACACGTTCCGTTTTGCCGTCTGCATAGGTCACCCACCTATCTGTCCACGCTCATAGCCAACGATTCTTCTTGCATTCGTCCTCTAAAGCTTGCCGACGTACAAAAATGTTCCCTAGCGACGACGTCGGTGTCGGTCGGTGTAGACTGTTGCCAGACGGACTGGGTCAGTCACCGCCGGACTGGGGAAGCCGATGCCGCGCCGGTCACTTATGTCCTTCACAACGTGTGACCTAAACTACCCGATCTTACGTTCGAACATGCACTTACGGTTGAACATTTAACAAGTTTAACGTCCTTTTCCACCACGTATCGGTGATATCAAAGACCACAGCAAAGCCCATGAGACAGCCTTTCTCTCTGAAATGTACGTCAAGTTATGCAAGAACGACGGTGTGTTAAATTCTTACCTTCGAGGAAAGAGTAATCATGTGAATAATGTTGATTGCGGGGGGGGGGGGGGGGGGGGGGGGGGGGGGGGGGGGGGGGGGGGGGGGGGTGGGGGGGGGGGGGGGGGGGGGGGGGGGAGACACAAACAACAAAGACTTGCGGCAAAAGGAGGGGGGGGGGGTACCATTATACAAACAGATAAGTAATGGTTTCAAACACTATCAAACACGAATCACCTACAACACACACTGGACACAGCGCCGTTGAGCACCATGCATTTCGTCCGCCTTCTAGTTTCACTCACTCACTCACGCACTCACGCACGCACGCACTCACGCACGCACTCACGCACGCACGCACGCACGCACTCACGCGCACGCACACACACACAATGTTGTGCATGCTAGCACATACTGGACAAGTGTACACAAGTATGAACTGGACAGACTTGCTTGCAAAACTGTGATGGCTGCCGCACTGTGACATTTTCGCCAAGGTAGGAAACGGCAGAACTGACGAGAAAAGCACGTGTTTGGGGGCGGGTCTAGTCGGGGTGAAGGGGGGGGGGTCAGTCTTGAAAAGAAGGGGGGGGGGAGACTGCAAAAGCTGCAAAAGTCAGCCCCCCCCCCCCCACACACACACACAGCACAACAAACGTAAACAATGCACGATTTTTCGTGCGTACTCTGGCACAATCATACTGAACGTACCCAGGTTGTCGAAGACAGACTTGCTCGCATATCGACTGCACATTTTCATGGAAACAGAAACGAAGGAAAGGGGGGGGGGGTGATAAGGATTGTTGGGGGGGGGGGGGAGGGGACGAAGGGTGTCGGGAGCGAGCACGTGCAATCTTTACTACAGACAAACTCGTGCTCGGCTTTAACACGTGCGGGAACTGGACATGCGCAGTGCCTTGCGGGGCAAGGTTTGGTCGGAACCTTTGGAACGTTCGCACTCGCTCAGGATACGTTACTATCACATCTGTGATCCTCACTACACATCAAATCCTAAACGGCCTGCATTCTCTCTCTCGCCTGTGTGGCAAGTGGTGAACGACTTCGACGACAGTACAGGGGCGCCGGAAGATGTTTGGGGGGGAGGGGGGGACAGAATCTCAGAGGGGGGAAACGCCAGAGCCAGTGAAAGAAGGACGTTGCCAGGAGACAGTGAAAGCGGGGGGGGGGGGGGGGGGGGGGGGGGGGGGGGGGGGGGGGGGGGGGGGGGGGGGGGGGGGGGGGGGGGGGGGGGGGGGGGGGGGGGGGGGGGGGGGGGGGGGGGGGGGGGGGGGGGGGGGTGGGGGGGGTATTCAGATGCTGCACAGACAAAAACCTTTCGGAACCAGTGAGCCAGTGAAAGGAAGTACGTTGCCCGAAGAAAGTGAAAAGCGGGGGGGGGGGGGGGGGTGGGGGGGGGAGAGTGATTATCAGACGACTTTCTGCCAAGTCGTTTTGATATTTCATGCAACGGCTAAACTGAGTTCTCTGTTGCGTGGGATGACGGAGAGAGCAGGAAGAGGAGTAGGGGGGGGGTAGGGGAAGGGAGGGGGGGCAAGACCATGCCTCTGCCGCCCCTCTTGCCATAGTCACCTGATTTTCCAGGGGGGAGGGGGGCAAAAAGATACTCTTGCCCCCCCCCCCCCCTTGTGGTACAGTGGGGGCAGCTCCCCCCCCCCCCCCGGTTCCGGCGTCCCTGCAGTACTTTCCTTGTGCTATTTTCCTCAGTGACTGTATGTGCAGTGCAAGACTGCTTCATGCCTTTCACGATGGCATTCCCCGCTAGACCAGACTCCTCCGGATCTGACTCGGATAGCGACATCAGCCGCAGACTTCGGACCCCAGAATTCGGAGTTCCTCTGGCATTTTTGTGGACGCCGACATCATCGGCGTGCCACGACCTAGTTCGGGCTAACCCATGAGTGTTCGGGGAAAACACATCCTGGGTTAGGGATCCAAGCCAAGAAACTTTTTGGTGGCTACCTTTTTTCGTGGTGGCTACCTTTTTTCGTGGTGGCTTTGGCACAGGAAAACGTCAGGCTAATATAAGAAAACTGGCAGCGTACCTAAGCTGTACGATGATGTTTATAGCTGAACTTGATTGAAACGGCCGATAAACCCTTTTATGGTTTGGTCACGGCAGGAACGACGAATAATCGCCGAAAGGACGCCCAAAATGCACAACGCCGATGTGGTGTGGAGTGTCGGGTTGCGACCATGACCGACTGGCATACACGCTGACTCGCCCTCACACATACAAAAATCCGCACACAAGTCACCCGGAACGTTTCCAAAAATATCATTTACAAGTAACGTTTATGAAAACCAAATATTTAGCCCCAAATACATACAAACTAATACAACCACTTATTAAACCAGGCCCTTGGTAGACACGAAGGATGAAACCGATGAGACACAAGGACGGACGAAGACAGACTACATGGGATCCCGCGCTGACACGTCGTGCTCCCCCCTCCAGGAACGCACGCTTGGTAGCTCACCAAACCCCGGTTCCCTCAATGGAACCGTGACACACCGTCCGCATACCCATACCGCACGACTGAGCGGACGAAGTTGCACCTCAAAGCGAGCAACTGTACAGACCCATACTGGTCACAAACTCTGCGGCTCCCAGCAGCGATCCTCAAATGTGTCAGAACCATGGTAGCCATTCGGGCTACTGCCCTGAACAAAACTGGTAGCCCGAAAAAAATTCTGGAAGCCCGAATCGCAGACTGGATGTTTTGAAAATACCGCAGTAAAAGCGCATGTGCGGAAACTGTAATTGGCGGGCCCATAGCAGACGACATCGATGATAGAGAAGCTAAACACTTGACGGGAGTGGCTGCTAGGTTCTGATTCATCTCAGAATTCCTGCTCGCCACTCGGGCTACCGCTACTGGAGCTTTCACTCGCCCGATGGTAAATTTGGTAGCGAAAGCGAGCGGGCGAGCGCATTTGACGATCGCTGTGACCCAGTGCGTCAAACAGCTACGTCCGAAAGCTGAAAACAAAGTGTTGTTTTCTTTACTTACAGCTCTCCACGCTTCAAACGCTTTTGCGTTAAACAAGCCTACAAACACAAAACAGGCACGGCCTTCACTTATCCACTACAACAAACAACTCCCGAATACAATAACTCCTAATAATTCCTTCACCTCAACATTACCATGAAACTACAAAAATACAATTCATAACCAAACCAATTTTCTAACAATAAATTCCAAAACAGAAATGCCTTCCTAGCAAAGTATCCACGTCTCGGTTCCAGGGATCGATTTTCTCACGCGCCGTGCGACTATGTCTCATATTTTGATAAAATGTCGCATAGAAATTTCGCAAAATGCGTCATATGTCCCACGAACATGACATCACAAGCGCACCAGACAACGCGAAGCAGAGATGCGCTGTCCGTGTCAGTCATAGAGTCTGTTACACTAATCTAATTTTAGTGATGAGGCTTTCAGAACCTGAACGTCACTGCACTTAGGAACAGGTTCTCGGCACAGACATGTGACAGAGTGATACGGGTGAACTTGACTGTCTCATAGAAAACGAAAATGTCTCATAAAAATGACTGGTCAAGGAGACAATGTCTCATTGGCATTTTAGAGTAAATCCATCCCTGCGGTTCTCTCACGGGTAGACATAAGTGGTGCGAAAATACAACGGCTAATGCTACAATGCATACAGTTCCACAAAACATTCAATACAATATTTCTCAAAAACAACAACAGTGAATGAAACATAACTCACCCTAGTCACGCTAGGCTGTTCGTCATACAGTTTTACGCCCGTCTGGCCTACGGCCCTCTGTGACATAGCTTTCGCTGGGCGGAGTGCTCCTCTCGTCTAAGCGACCAGGCAACAACTGACTACAAAGCTGAGCTTTCTCGGCATTTGCGCACGTGCAACACAATCTGAAGTCATCTAAACCGGAGTTCGTATACACAACGCACCTCACGCTCCACCAAACAAAACACGGGACACTCGAAATTCACTCCGTGACAACAAAACACGGGATACTCAAAATTCACTCTGTGACAACTATGCCGGTTGTATTTGACTTCTCGCTGAAGCACCGAGATACACACGTCTGCCTAACCTTGACAGTGACACTGAACTTTTCCTAGAAATCTTACTCTGTAGGTCAGTCAGTGCAGCTGTCGTGCCGAAACGAGCGAGTGAAGCATTGTATCGTAACTGTAGATACTGCGTCTGTCACTACTCGATAACTAAAGTGCAGACGAAGAAAGAAACCCAGGAACGTTGAACAACACTCCGTACTGATGAAGCCTGCTGCACATTTGAAGTCCGAGACATGCGTCTCTCTTTAATTAGTAAGATCAAAGATCTTGGAAACATAAAGATAGTTCACTTACCTCCCTTTGGGGGACAACGCGTAAGAGTTGTCTGCGCGCATTAGCGCGCATCCCGCAGATCTATGCAGTAATGACAGTATGGCAGAAAGCCAGAAACCACCGAAAAATTCGGGCGTGCAGTGGTGTGTGCTGCGCCGAATTGCTATCAGAAGCGGACACCAGGAACGGGAAAACCTTTCTTCAGATTCCCCTGGAAAAAAAGAGGTAGGTATGCCTACGATATCGAAGTTGGAGCCAAGATCGTATCGAAGTTGGAGCCGGCCATGATTATGTTTTCTCCCAAACCTAACACACAGCATCACACGTGAAACCCAAAATCGCCGCATCCACGACGTGTGACTGGCCGTATATTTAGTATAGAATCCGAATGCTTGTAAAAAGTCTGTTTGTTTGACCCAACCCTACACTAGCGGCCGCCGTAAAAATTTTAACAAAATAAACAAAAACGAAGATGTCAGCGACTGACAGGTGGTCTCCCCCACACATTTCGCATGTGTGTTAGGCCTATCGAAAACAAAGTATTTTCAAAGTTCCGGAGAACGAACGAAAGATCTAGTTTGGCTTTCACTGCTGTACGTAGGCTACGTAGTGCATTTCGTTCCATGTGTTCAAGTAAAAGTGATTTTGTTCTGTGTGTGTGTGTGTGTGTGTGTGTGTAGAGCTGTGTGTTGGGAGGTTAGAATGAAGTTGAGCCAGATAATTTTGTTCTGTGTGTGTGTGCGCGTGCGTGCGTGTGTGTATATGTGTGTGTGTGTGTGTGTGCGTGTGTGTATATGTGTGTGTGTGTGTGCGTGTGTGTGTGTGGATCAGTGCAACTTGCCGCTAGCATAGTTCAAGTCAACGTTATTTGTAAAGTTAAAAAAAACACCACCGCCAACAAAACAAAAACACCAAAACCTGATGTCTGCGCCTGCCACGTGTGTTTACTGCTGTTTGTGTACACTGCATGCAAACCTCTTGATTTTTAAGGAAAGAGTTCTTTACATACCTACAGATTTTCCCCCCAACAGTGAACTGGAAAAAGTGCCGATGAACGTACCTGCCGCCGTATGAGTGACAACTCTGTGTGTGTGTGTGTGTGGTGAAATTAGATGCAGCTAGCCGCTAGCACAGTTTAAGTCACCGTGATTTGTCCGGAAAAAAAACCCCAAAACCGCTGTATCTGCGTCAGTTGCGTGTGTTTACTGTTTGTTTACACTGCATTCACACGTACCACTTGAGGTCTTTTTTTTTCTTTTTTTTTACAAGAAAGCGAAAAAAAAAAAAGTTTTTTTCAACAGGAATACCAAAAGAAGTGTTTCCCCGTTTATATTTGTCTGTTATTTGAACAGTTCGGCGCAGAACACAATTGCAAGCCCGGCTTTTGTGATCACTTTCCACTTTCCGCCATGCCTTTAATATAGGGGCCAGATCCAGGATGCGCGCTAATGCGGACAGACAACTCTTCGCGTTGTCCCGCTATGTGTCTCTGTTACGAGGGTAGGAGTGACGCGTCTTTCTGATTCCAAGGTCTTTGGTAAGATTGTGAAGCAGGATGATAACTTGCTCCATTCATTAATTGGGAACTCCCAGAACGCCGGCCAGTGCCCAATATCGTCCACATGTACTGATGTAAATGCATTGCCCTACTCTCTCCATAGTCTCTCTGCCGCTTCCCTTCTCTCTCCCTCTCCCCCCCCCCCCCCCCACCCCCTCTCGATCAGGCGTAGCACCGACACCGTAGAGCGTAGTGCATGCGTACTTCCGTGGATTAAATGAAAAATGCGTTTCTTTTTTTACTTACAAGCGTTCTTTCTGCTTCTTAGTCCGTTACACATACATTACAGAGCTCTTATCGTTTTCTTCTCTTTTTCGTGTTTAGGAATACCCGGACTACAAATATAAGCCCCGTAAAAAAAGACAAAACCAGCAGCAAAGCCAGTGAAGACGGACAGCGGGTGAATCTCCAAGCCTGCCCATAAAGTCAGCGGTATCGCGCCGAGCGGTCCAAGGGAAAGAACTCACGTGGCCAGTCGGCCGCGGTGGCGGAACCCGTAATAAGCAGCATCCAGGGCTGCGTTTCTTACGGAAAGGCGCTCGCGGGCGCTTGCGGAGGTCGCTTTGCCTCGTTGGGAAACGGCCAATTAGAACCAAGGCGCTTTCAAAATGGCGGCGGAATCACGAACACGGTTGTTGGCAAGGCTGAAAAGGAAGAAGAAAACTCTAGTGCTCGCAGCTATCAGTCATTTTTGAGCGCAGAAGATGACGTTTTTGAGGAGGAGCAATAATTACTGGCTTGGAGCATGATATACCGCTAGTATGCATGTTCTGCTCGATGCAAAACGGAGACGTAAGGCACCATTACGTACTCTCTTTGACCACTCCTTCCCCACAAACACGCACAACATATCCCTGAATGACTGGCGACCACGGCCCGGTGCAATTAGCTCAAATTATTTTCGTATACTATTCTGCACAATTACAAGTTGGGACAGAAGGTCTCCATCCACCCGCAAATTCATTTTAAGCCATTTCTTAGTTCCACTTCAACGAAGCCTTCGGTGGGCGCCGCCATCTTTGTTTACATAGAAACTGACCACGTGACCTTTTGCTCGCGGCAAACTAGCTTCAGACTTCGCGCGCGGGCGCTTTTTCTGCCCGCCGCGGGCAAGGTGCCTATAGACGGTTTCATAGGAAAGCGCCCCGGAACGTTTCGAAGCGCTCGCCTTAAGAAACGCGGCCCAGGCCATGCTTCAAACTCCGTCCGAGGAGCGGCCCTTCAGAGTGGCCAACGCTAAGACGTGTGGGAAGAAGACCGTGGTAAGGGAATTTGAATGGTAGGCCGGAAGAGTTCCTTAAAAAAATTTAAATACACCCCCGCTCGCGTAACTCGAACACAGATAAGTCGAAATTCGGCTAAGTCGAACAACCAAAAAAAAAATTCCCCGGCAGAACCCCTTCTTTGTAAGACTAATTTTACTTCGGCTAAGTCGAAATTTAAAGAATACGTAGCCAAGTCGAAACACGCTAAATCGAACAATTTATTGTTTGCTGACTACGGTTAAGTCGAATTCGAAGCCTGTACATATTACCACCCGCCACAATGACAGAATAAGGGGAATCCCCCACCCCCGCGTTTCCTCTTGGCCTCATTCTTAATTAAACTCGCATGCTGCCAGACACGAAGATTATCACGTACACAACTGACCTCCTAATCTCCTTTTTCCACCCCAGCTTCTCGTCTCCACGTGTTTAAAGGCCGTTCTTAACCGGGCGAACTTTTGGTTCGCGAACTATGTTCGAAGAGTACGGCGACCTAGATTCGCACACGTTTATTAACCGACCGAACACTTCTTCGCAAACCCTGGTTCGAAAGGTACGCCGAACTAGGTTTGAGGTCTGCAAAGCGTGTCGTGGGAGCCCTCGCGATCCTTTAGCCGATCCTGCACTCTGGTTGCTCGGGGAGAGCTGTTGTGCGCATGAACAAAGTTGTTTACGATTGTCTCAACTTCCGCCTTGCTTGGGCGATAACGTATGCATATCATTAACGGTCGGTTAAGAAAGAACTAGTTCGGCCGAACCTCTCGAGCTACGTACGTGTGCGCGCTCGCCCTGTTCGTATACAATACAGAGTTCGCCGAACAAGTTCGCCGGACTGGTTCGCCCGGTTAAGAACGGCCTTAAGGGAGAAAAAAAAAAATGGCTACATTGGTTGTTGCAACAACACAGAAAATAAGTCTTCGCAAAAGGGGAAATGCAGACAACCGTTCCACCGCTTTTTCAATGCCCGTTTGAGTTATCTCCCTTATCACTTGCACTTTCATTTCCGGGGCGCAAAAGAAAAAATAATAATAAAAAAATCCCCCATGGCCAATAACAAAATCCGATATCATTTCTGAAAAACATGAAAAAAAAGTTGTTTCTTCGGAGGGGTGGGGGGAGGGGTGGGAGGCATTTTAAGCTTTGAGTTGCCGCTATGCTTGTGACAAGCTGTAGCCTCCCGACTTTCACCCTTTTTGCCCTGTAGATGCTCGCTGGTCAAATACGTACAGGTCAACTCGCCACAATACCAATTCGCCACAGGGTTGAACTGTTTGGGAACCGAACCTGTTGACAGAGAAGCGTTAACAATGACAGTGATGATGGGCACAAGATTAGCAAGAAACTGTTTTGTCATGGAAGTTGGAATGGGATCTAACACGCATGTTTTGCTTGGCATCTTTACAGCTATTTCATAAATCTCTTTCGGCGTTACAGGACGGAAGTGAGAGAACACGGAACCCTTGCACGTGGCAAAAGACGGTGGGGATCGCAGGGTCTAGCATCCAGTCTGCTCCTCAGGTCAGAGATTTTGTCACTGAAATAGTCACAGAAACGCTGCGGCAGTTTATCTCCAGGCACATCAGTGGGCAGGACCTTAGTCTTAGACTTGCCAAGCAGCTCACTGGACACTGCAAAGAGCTGCTTGCTGGAGACTGCAGACTCGATCCTGACCTGTCATGATAAAACTGGGTCTTGGCAGCCAGAAAGCAGGACTTAGCAGCGGCTCGCTGTTGGGTGAAGATCTGCCGGTGGACGGTGAGGTGCGTCTTCCTCCACAGACGCTCGGCTCGTCTCCTCCTGCGCCGCGCCTCCATCACTTCAGCCGACAACCATGGACCTGACGCGCGATCTCTAACGCGCCTCGTCGTGGGGGTCCAGGATCTCCCTCAGGCCGTCGTTGTAGCTGTCGACGAGGACTTCCACGTCAACACCAGGGTCGGCGCAGCGACCTTCCATAATGCCGATGAGAATGATACCAGTGATGATGGGTTTGACGATGAAGCTAATGTTAATGAAGGTGACGAAGGGAAGATGAAGTGGGTGATGGGTACAACAAGTAAGGGTGAGTGTTTCAGTAGTAAACGGATAATCACAACAGCAAGGTGGATCACTTGTGAAATAGTTGGGCGTCACACCTGACAGCGGATGTAAACTTAATCTGTCCCGCTTTGTCGATATGCTTAACTACGCACCTGCTTTAATATATAACACACGAGAAGCAGATGCTGACAGTGACGACAGCGTGAAATACGGCCCACTGAAGAAGTACGCAGACCGAAGAACGATGAACGAAGACTGAAGGACGATGACACGAGGACTGAAGACTGAAGGACGATGACACGAAGACTGAAGACTGAAGGACGAGGACTGAAGACTGAAGGACGATGATGCAAAGACTGAAGACTGACGGACGATGACACGAAGACTTAAGACTGACGGACTCACCCTCTACCGCGTAGAGTACAGGGTGCTGAGAGTGAGGAAGATTCGCAGCGCGAATACCACCGCGCCCCTCTCCCCGTCAAGTAGTTATGGTGAACGGGGGCTCGAGGAGGGCGACGACGACAACAGTGGCGACTTTGATGAGGATGATGTGTGAACACCCCGCCGTGCCCGGCTCTAGGCACCACGATCACGGACAGCAAAGAATGGCGGAGGGAGCTGAGGCAGCCCAGCAGTGCTGATGAAGGCCGCTGTGATAAAACCGGGTGCACCTCACTCGTTTCTCCCTGAGCCAAACGAGCCGATAACAGTACGGGAGTCCGTGGTGGCAACGACCCTCAACACTCGGGAAGGAAAAACTGTCGCTCCCGGCCTCACGAGTCGAAGGTGACATGAAAGAGAAAATTCACAAACAGGCCTGGAAGGCCAAGATTAACCCACGATTAAAACACAGGTAGGTACATCAAAACACAGGTAGGTACATCAAAACACAGGTAGGTACATCAAAACACAGGTAGGTACATCAAAACACAGGTAGGTACATCAAAACACAGGTAGGTACATCAAAACACAGGTAGGTACATCAAAACACAGGTAGGTACATCAAAACCAACAGCACCACAAAAATGTTACTGGAAACTATGTTGTTCTCAATAATTCATACGTGAAAACAATGACCGACCACGATGACATAAATAAATGAAGATGAATTAACGAAAGGGAAAAGTGGCTGAAAAGGGGACAAAACACCTGGCATGATAGTGAATCAGCGATGACCCTATGACTAACCAACTCGCCCCCCCCCCCCCTTTCCCCCTAACTATACGCAAAGACCTAACCAGAAACAGAGACAGACAAGGAAAGGCAAAGATAAAGAACCAGATGAATACTTACATGGAAGGGCGCAGACTTCCCCTGGTGTATTTCCCGCAAAACACCTTAGCCGCAACGGCAACAACACATAAGTGTGTCAAAATCCAACGGGTCTCAAAACGACGACCACAGACGTGAGCTTCCATGATAAAGCTACCTCTAGAGCTCTCAAACATGTTCTGCCCTCGGCCTGACATCCCGCATCAACCCCCGCGAACAGTGTTCACAAAATCCGAGGCACCCCGTGTCCGCCAAAGCGTGCAACATGCATCACTCGAGAAATAAATGCATTGGGAAAAGATAGCGGAGAGTGGGACTCAGACAACAGAGATACGTTACCAGCCGAGGTGGGTAATCACCATCAACCCCATACACACGAACAACACGCAACACACCGCGACACACACAATATACGTGTTCGCGGGTACAACAATGCGCTGATTCTGTTCTAAATACGGTAACTACATGTATTAGACAAGGCACTCATTGCTGACATACAAGGGGAGCCGGGATGGCCGAATGGTAGAGCGTTGGACTCTCAATGCTCGGGTCGTGAGTTCGAATCCCGCCAGCTGGGGCCAAATATTTTTGCTGGCCTTTTTTTTCCCCCTCGTTGCTCTTTGATATCACCCTTATGTGGTGGAAAAGGACGTTGAACTACCAAACACCCACCCCACCCCCTGACATACAAACCCACCCACCCACGCATACAAACATTTCACCCCAATCAGAAGGATGCTTCCTAGCAAGCCACGGCCATTACTGTTGCCATTTAAAATATTGGTGCTGTGTTTGAAATGAGTGGACTAGATCGACGTCGATATCTGATAAATATATCTGTATAAATTTTGCTCAGTGAAAGAATTCGATAAAACTAAGTTTACAATCAAGAATGGTGAGGATGGCTTCAGTTCATGTCGTAGACCGTCAATCGGTTCAACTGTTTATTTTGTGTTGCACAATGTGTACAAATCTACAGGCCCGGTTTGAACCAAACTTCGCTCGGCCCGGTTATAGATCATAAGAAAACGAAGTGCCAAAGACAACAGTTGCTTCTATGCGTGTAAGGTCAAGGCCATTTTTTTACATGACAAGAGATGCTTCATGACCACAGCACACATCTTGCCCTTTATTTTCATGGTAGCGGTACGTCCAATTGCTGCCAGGACGATTTCAAATCTAACAAAAAACTGAAATAATGAAACAGAACATGTGTTTGTGGTATATGTATGTCAATATGAGATCGCCATAAGTTAAGGCTGCCTTACACGTGGATAGTTTTCGCCCTGTCCTATCGACTATCGACCTTTCCCCTGCTCCGATAGTCATCCGCTAGTCTATCCACCCCTGTGGACAGCCCCCTATCCGCTATATATCCGCGATAGAACTGGCTTCTATTTTTCTATCCACTGGTCGCTAGTCTAGCATTCAGCGACCAATCAACAGTTGGGTGGTAACGTGACGTAATCAAGATGGCCGAGAAGATGGACGACTGTGTCACAGCAAGGTTTATCGAGCTAGTGAGAGACAATCCAAGCATATGGGATACGAGGGACGAAACTACACGGTTGGTCTTCTTCGGCAAGAATAGCAACAGCGGCCGCAATCACTAATCAATCTTCTTAGAATCATCTAAATCGTAGTCCGCCATTTTGTCTTCAAGGGAGAGTAGTCTCGCGTGACTTTCCATATATGGTAAACGGGTACTACAGGGCTGTCGCTCAACTATCGACGTGTAAGGCGTGGGACCCTCCAGTCGGCTAGATGAGAGTCGACAGGACAGTCTTCTAGCAACGTGTAGGACCAGCTTTAGTTACCAACATAATGTGAAACATAGGCACGTGTGGCACCGCCTACTGACGCCTTTCGGGGTGTCATGAGAATGATTGCTGATTAGCTAATCAGTTATCGGCGATTGATACAAAGCGTGACGCTGTCGCTATTGAGGGCCACAGCAAGTCTTCACTCTGACTTTCCGGAGAAACACTCCCTACACACACACACACACACACACACACACTGTGGCGGAGAAATACGATCGGGTGCACCGTGCCCGTCAGTTACAATGACGCCATTGTCAGAGTTAGACTTGCATAATGTTTACGGATGTCTGTCGATGCGACAGTTGAGGCTTCATTACTTGTGACCACGACCTCCCCCCCCCCCCCCCCCATCCCAGTCACATACCCTTACCCGTGTCAAGGATTCAAGGATCAAGTCGGCTATGGAGAGTGTCGGCTTTGTTTCGGCGAGACGCTTGTCAATCAGTGTTCCCTGTGTTTCCAAAACACAAGAGTTTTGTTAGTGCAATACAGTCTGTAGTACAGTTTTATCCTCTTAATATTTCACAGTCCAAGAAAGAAATTAATCTTGTATGTAATCTTATAATTTAAACCAAACGAATTTATATACATATATATTAACATCATATTCTAAGCTTGGCATATTTATTTATGTTTTAAAGGACCTGGCAGTATAATAGTCTTTGTTGCATGCACGGCGGCCCAGCCTAACTAACTCACTCACTCACTCGCTACTTGAACTAGCTAACTCACTCACTCACTCACTCACTCACTCACTCCATGTCCGTGGTCTTTTGATATAAACAATGTGAAAGTCAAAACCATTTGCTGCTCTGGATGTTGTTGTTGTTGTTGTTATTTACAAACGTATTCCTGTAGGGGGGATACATGTATGTGAATTGTAGCATGTCAGCCATAGCGAATCGTCAACACGGAGAACCCGCACGCTTTCATGAGATACGGTTTGCGTCAAAAGTAGAAAAGCGACTACCTCTAAAATTCACTCTGTTTAGAGTGCGTAGTCATGCTATCTACTTCCGAAAAATGGAGTGACTGAAATAAATACTACGCCTTTAAACGCCCAAAGCCAACTTTTTGGAAAAGGGAAATAACTCGCAAATCATGTGAGCAATCGACCCTGGATCGGACCCTCTGTTCAAAGATCTTGAATCATTAAGAAATCCCAAAATTGAAATCGATCAGTTGAGTATTTTCGGAGACACAGGCATCTGACTTGGGTTCACCTGCGGTGTAAACTGAGGTACGATGATTTACATGAAAACTATAAGAACGACTACCTCCAGTATGTGACTCTGTTCAGAATAAGTGTTCAAGCCATCTACCCCCCCCCCCCCCCCCCCCAAGGAAAAAAACCCAAAACAAAAACCGAGTATCCAACTTTTCTCAAAAGGGCGATAACTCCCAAATCACTTAGCAATCACCAAACGCTCGATTCCTCTAATCACAAATTTGAATATATATGGACACCCCAAATTTGAATCCATTCGGTTGAGTTTTTTTTTTTTTTTTTTCGGAGAAAAAGGCCTGCACACACACACACACACACACACACACACACACACACACACACACACACACATTGTACTTTAAAGCAAAAGCATGACGACGGCAGTGAATGTGTTTTCAACATTTTATTACAAAAAAAGAAAAAGAAGACAGCCACATATTTGGAATGCATGTCTTTTGGAAAAATATACTGTATACCAAAAATTAATATCTTTTAATGCAAATAGCCTGGTTTCCCTTCCAGTTTTGCTCTCCAGCAATATAATAATCACTCTGTACATTATCATCTCTCTCTCTCTCTCTCTCTCTCTCTCCGTTGAATAAAATATCATCTTTCACCTCTCGCAATATGTGTACACGTCATGTGTTAGCTGCTCCATTTTGCACAACGAGAGACCCAGCGTACCGGTATCAACTCTTTCCTTTCTAGCTCTGCCCATCATCATGTCACAATAGTTTTTCCATCAAATTCTGGCTTCAGTTGACAACTCATACAACAGAAACAACTGATCTATATCACACTTGTGGAAAACGTACATCACAATATAACTAGATGCAATATAGCAATCTACCGAACACCGTGAGTTCTACTACTTTTTTAAAAGTCTTGACCCCCCCCCCCCCACACACACACACACACACACGCACCAAAAAATAAATAAATAAATAAATAATGAACAGGGTGGATAGGTTAGCGTCTCGGTTTCAACATCACAGACACTTACATAAGTCAGTAAAGTTTGAACGACTAATGCATGATGTATTTGGAGTGGAAATAAAGGCTGTGAAGACGGGAATTCAAAATATCTTTTATCGCATAAGAGACGGCATACTAAATTGCATCTTAAGTATTTAATCAGTCATTCCTATGTTACAGTTTAAACAAGTACAGCCAGTGTGATCACAAAAGCATGACAAAGTTTGATGGACACAACGACAATTATGTGCGCATAAGGATTATCATTACGCATAAGTTTATCAATCGGTACGCTTCCGCGCGGCGTTAGGATTCACGGCTAAATAGCAAAAAGCCCTGAGGTTTTTGTGTAAATTATTAGCACGTCTCAAAACATACTGCCTATATTGTGTTTTGCCACCATACAAAATCGTCTCAATAATACTCTAACCCGTAACTTTGATGGGGAAACAATCACAATGAGCACGATTTTCAAGAGGCACAGACGGGTCTTGTGTTAAATGTTGAGAAGAAAAAATCACAGTATTGTCCACACAGCCAGGTACATCTGTCTGTTTCCTGCTAGCCGAGAGACACTGGCGATAGTCCAGTTCAATCATTTCTGGTAGTAACTATCCACACAGCGCAGAAAAGTTCCAGCGCACTTGAACACAACCACAAATTCACAACAAACACAACCTCTCACGTCTGTGTATATCATATACACACAAATGGAACAGCCTACGCGAAAGGATTTGGGAGCGGGATTGTGGTGGGGGGGGGGGGATATCTTTTGGTAGTGGGTGAAGGGACAGGGGGAGGGGGAGAAAACAACAACAACAACAACAACAAAACCCACGGGAATTCGTTTTGTTTACCCACATACCGGGTTGAACACAGATCTAAAAGCGGTGGCACCAAAAGCGGCCGTTAAGTTCACAGTGCAGTAAGAATAACAACCACCCGTAACCACACACAATTTCCCATACTGTTTCAGTTACGCCTCGATTTCAGTCACACTAGGTTTCAGTCTTTATTTATCTTTATTTAAGTCACACTATAAGCTTCTCACTCCGTCACACACACACACACACACATACACACACACACATACACACACACACACACACACACACACACACACACACAGCACTGGTACTAAACGGTTCCCGCTTTAACGTTCAAATAGAGGGTGAAGAGATCAGTGTCCATCAAGAATCGATTGGCAGTGTTAGAAAGCATGTCCTCGCAATCAAAAGAAATGTCAGTTTCGAAGGAAGTGGTTGCTGGTGGTGTAGCGAACAGATCCTCCTGAAGATCCGTTTGGACGCTGCTTATAACCGGTTCCGCCACCGCGGCCGACTGGCCACGTGATGAGTTCATTCCCTTGGAGCGAGCTCCGTTGGCTTTAGGGGCAGGCTTGGAGACTCGCCCGCTGTCTGTCTTCACTGGCTTTGCTGCTGGTTTTGTCTTTTTACAGGGTTTAAATTTGTAGTCCGGGTATTCCTAAACATGAAAAAGACAAGAAAACGATAAGAGCTCTGTGATGTATGTGTAACGGACTAAGAAGCAGAAGGAGCGCTTGTAAATAAACACACACACACACACACACACACACACACACACACACACACACACACACACACACACACACTTGCACTTAATCTCCGGAAGTACGCATGCACTGCACACTCAGTGGTACACCTGATCGAGAGAGGGGGAGGGGAGGGGGAGAGAGAAGGGAAGCGGCAGAGAGACCAGAAAGAGAGTAGGGCAATGCATTTGCAAAATTCGCCAGTACAAAGGCCGGGAATGAGACTGTTCGCAAAGTAAAATTGCAGTCACTGTACCTCCATGTGAAGTTTCCGCAGTCTCTCAGACTCCTCGATGAACGGCTGCTTCTCCTCTGCAGTTAGCGTTCTCCACTTCGTCCCCAGTATCTTTGAAACCACTGCGTTGTGCATTCCGGGCGTCCGCTCGTTGATTACACGTCGTTTTCGCTGTGCAAAAACCATGAAGGGGTTCATCGGTCGTTTGACGTGTTTGGCCTTCTTCTTGCACTGGGTAGCATCTGTGTACGGCGTGAGAGAGTCTTCACGGACGTTCATGGATCCGAACTCTACCCCAGTGCCTGCGCCACCTGATGGGGTGCTGCCTCCGCTTGTTGATGGGGTGGGTTG
>JACVVK020000333.1:407500-500000 GCA_018292915.2 Batillaria attramentaria | reverse complement strand
TTTAAATACCGTTTAAGTAGAAAGTCGTTAGAGATAATCATTCATTCTGCCTCATTTTGACTTTTCCGACACAGTCTGGGATAACTGTACTTGTGCACTTGCCGATGAACTGGAAAAGTTGCACCTAGACGCTCTGAGGACAATAACTGGAGCAGTTCGAGGGACCAGCCATCGCAAAATATGGAATCTGAACTCAAACCACTACGAATAAGACGATTCCGACTGAACTTACTTTGTTCTTTAAGATTGTGACTGGAAACGTCCCAAATTACCTATACAAACGGGGAGCCAGGGTGGTCGAATAGTAGAGCGTTGGACTTCTAATGCTCGGGTCGTGTGTTCGATCCCGGCTGGGGCCAAATATTTCTGTTGGCTTTTTCATTATTGCCCCGTCTTTGATATCACCCTTTGTGGTGGAAAAGGACGTTAAGCCCCCAGACACCCACCCACCCATCTATACAAACTTCTTCCGTATCTAGTTAGGGATATAAATCCGGCATGTTCGAAATCCACTCGAACGGTAGATTCCTTTTTGTAGGACAAATTTACTTAAAAACTCTTTCTTCCCCGCGACAGTTAAAGCATGGAATGAATTGCCTGATAACATGAAATGTTCTGATTTATGGAGCTGTTTCAAGCGGTATTTGTCCGCGGCAGATATCGTCGTGTCCCCGTACCTTTATGCAGGCGATAGAAATGCGCAAATCAGTCATCCACTGCAAACTTAGACTAAGAATTAGTGATTTAAATTAAATCTGTTAAAAGGTAGTAGAACTCTTGGTGTTCGGTGGATTGCTATATTGCATCTAGTTATATTGTGATGTACGTTTTTCACAAGTGTGATATAGATAAGTTGTTACTGTTCTATTGTACAAAATGGAGCAAGTAACACATTGTTTAAGACAGACAGAGAGAGAGAAAGGTGTGCGTGTGTGGGGGGGGGGGGGGGGGGAGATACAGAGTATTATTATGATCTTTATGGAGAACAAAACTTAAATACAAATTATTCGCATCAAAAGATTTTTTTGTACACTATATTATTTTAAAAGACTGGAATTCGCAGTCTTTTTCGGTAATAAAATGTTGAAAACATATTCATTGCTGTCATGCCGTTGCTTTAAAGTACAATATGTGTGTGTGTGCGTGTGGTGGTGGTGGTGGTGGGGGGGGGGGTCTACACGGAGTGATGAAATGCCGGGATAGTAGGGAGTACGTTGTTGACATTTCACAATAACGACTGGTTTTACATGGAGCTATGTTGAGACATCACACGAACGGGGGAAGGAATTTTATCAAAATAATTGCAAACCTGGAAATATGAACTCCATATACACTGAATCAGATCAGCTAAATAAAACGATATAAATAGCCACTAGGGAAACACGATGACACTTTGGGAGTGGACTCAAGAAAGTAACTGATCAAGTAAAAGTAAGCGTTGGGGCTTTCAATCTCCACCATCGGCTGTCTCTCTTTAAAACTGACACGTGAGTTAATAAACTAATAATAATAATAATAATAGTATTGTATAGGCGCTTTTCCCAATTGCATGAATCGGCTCAAAGCGCCGCGAACTGAACCCAACACGCACGCTCACGTGAATCACACGCATCCTCTCACATACTGGACATAAACACATTACAATCACGTGGTGCGAAGGGTCAGCTCAGCTATTTAAATTTCGGAATTTACAATTGCATTTATTTTTCAAATTTGGTGGGCTGAACATTTTCCAAAGCAGAGGGGGAGGAAGCCGGAGTACCCGGAGAGAACCCCCGACGATCGGCCCGAATGAACGGTGCCACGTACGAGAAGGAAAAATTCTTCGCCCCGAATGGGACTCGAACCTTTGACCTCTCGCATAGGTGACAAGTCTCTTAACCACTAGACCACCGACCGCCCCAAACCATTGTGACAATTATCAAAACCAACACAGAAGTTTCCACCATAACCAAGTACATAATTTCATGCATACTTGTCCCTCGACACCCTACCCTCCCCCCTCCCCTGCCCACTTTCCCCCTCCCGGTCACCTGCCCCCTCCCCCCTCCACCTCTTTTCTCATCTTTGCAATACCTGCATCACTGGTCAGCTACTGACTTCACAGACTGCGCCCCTTGGCTATAGGGTAGAGACTGCGTTGGTGCTAAAAGGGTCATTGTTGTCTTCCACTGTGGCACAACTGGCTGAAGACAGCCTGATCCTCTTATCTTTTGCCGACAGCAGCACGTGTTCTGTTCCTTGCGTCATTCGCTCTCAGCCGAACAGGTCACTGATGACTTGCGAAAATCCCTGACTCAGCAACCGAAACTATAGGGGGCGCTTCGTTAAGCTGTGATTGTCTAAGTGATTGGATGAAGGTGTTGAAGTCTTACACTACACGAGGCGACGCGTACTATTGTTCAACTCGTCCTTGGAAGGTGCCGGCTTATTGTTCCCCATCCCCCGATGTCTCAGTCACGGCGCGACAAGTGTTGCATCATTATGACGGCGATTCCCCACAGATGGTGTGTCAAGGATTTGTAAGTCGTCTTTTCTCACCCGGAAGACTCAGTGCTTCTCATGACGCGACAGTCGCCAGTTTGTATCACAACCCCTACAGGTTTTCAAAAAGAGGCAGACCTGAGAGACAGATACTCATTGAAGACGGTAGACTTCCTCAAGCCACACCAAGTCCTAGGTGATAGGCCAATGAGAACCCTGGCCGACGCGATCGTCAGATCAGATCTGACAAAATGGTTCTAAACCCAAAAAGCGAGGGGACACCCCAGTGATAATCTAAAAGGCAAAAGTACGGATGACAGAACAGACTGAGGCACCGAAAAACAAACCCAGACCAGGCATCTGAAAGCCAAGCGAAGATCCTCTGACGCTGACCAAAGCTAAGCAAATCAGCCCTCACACACCCCAAAGACACTCGCCTAGCCAAGCAGCCAAAGTCACACGCCTGGAACAACTTGTCCTTAAGGGCCAAAAGCCATAGGACGTAAAGCAAGCTAATGATGATGATGATGAAAGAGGCAGGGAATTCCAGGCTTTTGGACCAGCGTAGGAGATGGCTCGACAGCCGCCAACAGAAGAAAGTTTAGTACGTGGGATTCTGAATATCAGAGTATCGATACGATAAATATTGTGGTCTATAAAACAGACATACCAGCGATTTAAAACGAAACTTTATAACAAGGTTATGCAACGCTGAGAAAGGCGTTGACGTGATCTGATCTGTTTTCCAAATACATGGCAGTGTCAGTTTTCTGTCAGAGGGAAAAGCCGGAGTAAAAGGCCTGCACACACACACACACACACACACACACACACACACACACACACACACATTACACTTGTAAAGCAAAAGCATGACGACGGCAGTGAATCGCAACATTTTATTACCAAAAAAAGAAGACAACCACATATTTGGAATGCAAGTCTTTTGGAAAAAATATACTGTATGTAAAAAACATCTTTAGATGCAAATAGCCTGGTTTCCCTTCCAGTTTTGCTATCCAGCAATATAATAATTACTCTGTACATTATCACCTCTCTCTCTCTCTCTCTCTCTCTCTTTCCAAATTCATAAACTTCAAACAAATTCTACACGATACGCTTATCTGACGATATATATAGAAATGTGTTACATACATGTTTTGCAATATTAGAGACGACTGTAAATTTCTTACTTGGCATACATCCAGTATCATCAGCACATGCCACGTATGTTTTGATTTGTTTATCGTGTGTATTTTTCTCTCCTGTATTTCCCCTAGATAGTTTATACTTTTCTTTTCTTTTTTTAAACTTTTTCATTGTTTGTTTGTTTGTTTTGATTTTTTTCTCAATACCCTTTAATGTAGAATAGCAGGACAGCATGTAAGATAGGCAGCAATGCCTAAATGCTCTATCCTGAATAAAAAACGTTTCATCATCTCTCTTCGTTGAATAAAATGTCATCTTTCACCTCTCGCAATATGTGTACACGTCATGTGTTAGCTGCTCCATTTTGCACAACGAGAGACCCAGCGTACCGGTATCAACTCTTTCCTTTCTAGGTCTGCCCATCATCATATCACAATAGTTTTTCCATCAAATTCTGGCTTCAGGTGACAGCTTATACAACAGTAACAACTGATCTATATCACACTTGTGGAAAACGTACATCACAATATAACTAGATGCAATATAGCAATCTACCGAACACCGAGACTTCTACAGACCCATACGCTTAAGTCAAACACGCTTAAGTCGAACTTCGGATACGTCGAAGCAAAAAGTTTTTCCCGGCCAAACTTGCTCTTTGTATGACTAAATTTTCCACGGATAAGTCGAACGAGTACTCAAAAACGGATAAGTCAAAACTCGGTTATGTCAAACGAAATCTGCAATTTTAGCCTCGGATAAGTCGTACCAGTCGCTGGCACGGAATTTCTTTTTGTCGTTCTGAACTTCTGATACATCAGCGCCAAAACACGGCTTGCACGGAGATTTTACATTTTCCGTGCAAGTACAGGTTGACAGCGTTATATGTCTGCGGGCCTTAGGGCTGGTTATCTTGGGTGGTAGAACACGAAATTGGCGAGAAACACGTGCAAGAACAGAGCTAGGTGTAAGATCTGACCCTGTGCCCCTGATCTCTGAGGTTTTCTATGGCCAGTGTTAAGGTGGTGATTTGCCGTCGGATTCGGAGGGTAAGCAGTGAGTTATTCCTGGTGTGTGAAATGTGTGTGTGTGTGTGTGTGTGTGTGTGTGTGTGAGGGAGAGAGAGAGAGAGAGAGTTTGCCGGTTGGTGCCGTTAGAGTTGGATCTTTCTGCTATTTGACTGCGTGTGTTTATATGTTTTTTCACTAGAATTTATTGTGCACATGCGATCATATGACTGCGAACGCGTGCGCGCGCACACACACACACACACACACACACACACACACACACACACACACACACATGACGCTGCTGATCTTAAAAGCAGTATAAGAGTCAGTTAAACTAGAAAAGAAGAAGAAAACATAAGCTGGAAATTTATCACCGGTTGGTGCCAGGCAGCTTTCATGTCAGAACGAAACAGCCATCAGAAAAAAAACTTGGCTTTCTCCTTCCTCTGCATTGCATGTGTGACTATGGTAAGACCAAGCCAATACTCTGAACTGAAAGTGATTTCAAAGTGAATAAAATGGCTACGGAGATTCGCTGACATGGCAGCCTACACGAGCGTATTGAATGTAACAAATCCTAGTAGTAAGGCTCAGTATAGTTCGCACCCGTGGGCCGTACTGGGCAAACTATTCAAACGCATCCACACTCATCTAGTAGAGTTTGCCTACTTAGATCGGTTTAGGGTTAGGTTTAGGGTTGGGGTTACCTTGTGGTAATGGTGCAATTGCTATGTTTACAGCAGGTGCAAATGACACAAGGGGGCGAACTATACCAAAGCAGCAGCAGTAAGCTCATGTTGACCAGGGAAAATAAATTTCAGTTTCCAAACCGAATCAGGGGTGAAACGGTGCAACTCGCTTAACTCGAAGCTAGAGTCGAAATTCGACCTTATCCGTCGCCACGGATAAGTCAAACTTCGGATACGTCGAACAAAAATCCATTTCCCCTGCGAATTCGACTTAAGCGTGTTCGACTGTATTGCGGTAAAAATAATTTCTAAAAAATGGTCCACTCGTCAACATTTGGTCTCCAGACGTTGTAATCTCTTGCGATCGCGTGTTTGTCTGCGGGAAGATTTTCGTGTCCATCAAGAATCGACTGTCAGTACTAGACAGCGTGTCCTCGCACTGAAGAGGAAAGTCAGTTTCGAAGGTAGACGTTGCTAGTGGTGTTATCGAACAGATCCTCGGGAGGATCCTCTGGGAGATCCAGCGCGTTCATGTTGCAGACTTCGCTGAAACCAACTAGATCACCCAGTTTAATGTCATCCAGAAAACAAATTCACTGTTGTCATGCCGTCAAAAGTACAATCTGTGTGTGTGTGTGTGTGTGTGTGTGTGTGTGTCGGGGGGAGGGAGGGACCTACACAGAGTGAACAAATGGATAGTAGGGAGTACGTTGTTGACATTTCACAATAACGACTGGTTTTACATGGAGCTATGTTGAGACATCACACGAACGGGGGAGGGAATTTTATCAAAAAAATTGCAAATCTGGAAAAATGAACTCCATTAACACTGAATCAAAGCAGCTAAATAAAACGATATAAATAGCCACTAGAAAAACACGATGACACTTTGGGGGTGGACTCAAGAAAGTAGTTTATCACGGAAGAGTATGTGCTGGGGTTTCCAATCTCCACCATCCGCTGTCTCTCTTTAAAACTGACACGTGAGTTAATAAACTATTGTGATAATTATCAAAACCAGCAAAGATATTTCCACTATAACCATAATTTTATGCATACTTGTCCCTCGCCACCCTACCCTCCCATGCCCCCCCGCCCCCCTCCACCTCCCTTCTCATCTTTGCAATAGCTGCATCAATGGTCAGCTACTGACTTCACAGACTGTGCCCCTTGGCTACAGGGTAGAGACTGTGTTGGTGCTAAAAGGGTCATTGTTGTCTTCCACTATGGCACAATTGGCTGAAAACAACCTCACACCTACCTGATCCTCTTATCTTTTGCCGACAGCAGCACGTGTTCTGTTCCTTGCGTCATTCGCCCCATGCTAAACAGGTGATGACCTGCGAAAATCCCTGACTCAGCAACCGAAACTATTGGGCGTGCTTCGTTAAGCCGTGTTTGTCATTTGGCTAAGAACAAATTTAACAGCTTTGTGCAAAATGCAATCCGTTTACTTAACAATTGATTTGTTGCAGCGAGTTTTACAGATCTCGGAAGCGATGACCAGAAGGTTGTGTTCTGCGTGCGCCCGCGCGCCCGTGTGTGTGTGTGTGTGTGTGTGTGTGTGTGTGTGTGTGTGTGTGTGCGCGCGCGCGTAAGATGTGCATATTGATTATTGTAAATATGTAAATATTCATGAGGATCCCCCCCCATCCCCACCCCACCCCTCTCATTTTCTCTCCCCAATTATCACTAACCAATAGAATTTTCACTCCAGGATGGCTTCGAATCAATTTCCTTTCAGAAAAAAAAGATTATTACTACTCGGAGACACTCCTGTCTCCATACAAACAATTCCTCTGTGTGTGTGTGTGTGTGTGTGTGTGTGTGTGTGTGTGTGTGTGTGTGTGTGTGTGTGTCAGTGTGTGTGTCCGTCAGTGGGAGGGGTGATAGGAATGGGAATGGAGTGATATTTTTTATTTATATTATGTTTATATATTGGTTTTAGCTATGTGATTAGCGGTAATTCTTACTTAAGTTAAGGTTAGTTTAACGCAATTTAAACCACAAATAACTATCTTAACGTGACTGGATACATTCTTATACGGTGATTATGATTGTATTATTTGCATGTTTGTGGTTGTTGTTGTTGTTGTTGTTGTTGTTGTTTTTACGTTTTTATGTGTATGTTCTACGCGTGTTGCAAAGCGATTTTCTCTAGTCTGGCACAAATAAACCTGACCTGACTTTACTTGACTCGATTTGACTAATGAGATTGGATGAAGGTGTTGAAGTCTTACACTACATGAGGCGACGCTAACTATTGTTTAACTCAGCTCAGTAGCTCAGGGCACGTCTAGGCTGTAGAGGGATACCGAAGGGGCCAGTTTTAAGTCGTCATTGGAAGGTGCCGGTGTACCAGGCCAAAATCTACCCCGTCCAGAATCTACCCCGCAGGAACTGGCCTAGGCCCAAATCTACCCGGGTAGAAACTGGACTAGGCCAGAAGCTACACCGGGATTAAACTGGCCTGGGCCAGTTCCTACCCCCCCCCCCCCCCGCCCTCCTGGCCCAGAATCTACCCCCTGCTGTTCTAGGCCAGTTTCTCTCCCCCTGGCCCCGAATGAAATAACACTTTGAAATAATAGTACTGTCTCCAAAAATGGTTCATGTAAGTTTTGTTCATGCTAGTACAAGAGCATGTAAGTGAATATTTACTTTGTCAAAATTATGTGTTACTGTACGCGTGCACACACACACACACACACACACACACACACACACACACACACACACACACACACACACACACGACTGAGATAGATAGAGATGTTAATTAAAATTAATTTTAATGCAAACATTATAACATCAGAGCAATCTGCATAAAAAAATGAGTAACTTGAGTTGCGGATGAAAGCACATGTTAACTGCACCGAGACGATAAATATTCGCCATGGTCATATCACGACCAAAGTGGCCGCCTGTTGTTAGATTGTCATGACACGCCTGAAGAATGGCATTGACACGGCTTTTTTGTGTCACCTCTTTTTCGGTTTTGCTGTGCACCAGCACCGCCGACTTCAGTTTGTAGCTGGCCGCAAATTGTCGGAAGTTAGACTTTGCGACAGTGGGTTTCCTTTCGTCCGACATACTGTAGATATACGCTGGATATTTCTTTTCGGCCGAGGAAAGAAAGTGCACAACTTCTCTGTACTTCTGGTCGTCCATGATTGCAGTGATTCAGAATGACAAACTACTTGAAACCTTTCCCAATCTATGCCCCAGGGTTTGTGCGTGCGCTCAGTACAACCAGTTCGACTCAGTAGTAGTCACTGTAGCAACTGGTGTAGTGAAATTGTGAATTTAGCTCAGTACAACGAATTCGAATTCAGCTCAGACCAAGGGGGGGGGGGGGGTAGATTCGGGGCCAGGGGGGTAGAAACTGGCCTAGGCCAGAAACTACCCGGGTTTAAACTGGCCTAGTTCAGTTTCTACCCGGGTAGATTCGGGGCCAGGGGTAGATTCTGGCCTGTTACACCGGCTTATCGTTTCCCATCCCCCGATGACTCTCACGGCGCGACAAGTGTTGCATCATTATGACCACGATGTCCCACAGGTGTCAAGGATTTGTAACTCGTCTTTCGAGAGTGTCGGCTTTACTTTTCTCACCCCTAAGGCTAGGTGTTTCTCATGGCGCGACAGTTGCCAGTTTGCATCACAACCCCTACATATTTTCAACAAGTCACTCCACATCATTCTGCGTGCTCAGGGTTGGAAGACAAATGAAGGCCGGATAATTGGATGGTTTCCATTTTCAGCTTACACATATTTTCATCAGCACGCCTCGCATGCCAACACCTTCTTTGGGTGTTAATGGTTTATTGCATACATTTGTGTCATACTCCAATAGTTTGGATGAACATGTAGATGGCATGAAAAACACGTCAGTTTTCAGCGGGGATTCTGATTATGAAGAATCGTTTATTTTATTTTATTTTATTTTATTTTATTTTATTTTGATAAACACATTTGAGATATACAGGACAATACAATGCATACATTGTCATAATTTAGGGTCTTACACCTGAACACATAGTATAGTATAGTATAGTATAGTATAGTATAGTATAGTATAGTATAGTATAGTATGGTATAGTATAGTATAGTTGATCAGCGATGATGTGAAGAAACAGGTGCTTGTCTGTTCGAAGTTTATGTATGGACAACACGTAAGGATCTTGGTTCTAAAAAAAAAAAAAAAATGATAAAAAAATAGTGTTCTAACCAAGCATAAACACCTGAAACATGTCTCGAAAACGTTCCAACTGATCTTTTGATTTTTAACCCCTGAACGGAGTGTCTCTCTGTTGTATACTCCTGCCAGCCCAAATCTAATTTGATGCTTACTTTGTATAACAGTGAACAGTAGAGCACAGGCACCTGATGCCGTGGTGGTCTCCGGGAATGTTTCCGCCGTCCCCGTCACCGTCAAAACCGACTGTTTATCTTGCCATTTTCGCTAGTTTCCCTATTTACGGCATGCACACAATATGCGTGTCCGCGGGTACAACCATGCGCTGACTCTGTTCTAAATTCTGTAACTACATGTATTAGACAAGGTACTCATTGCTGACATACAAACCCACCCACCCATACAAAGATTTCACCCCAATCAGAAGGATGCTTCTTAGCAAGCCACGGCCATTACTGTTGCCATTTAAAATATTGGTGCTGTATTTGAAATGGGTGGACTAGACAGACGTCGATATCTGATAAATATATCTGTACATGTATAAATTTTTCTCAGTGAAAGAATTCGATAAAACAAAGTTTACAAACAACAATGGTGAGGATGGCTTCAGTCCATTCATAGACCGTGTTCAACTGTTTATTTTGTGCTGCAGCAATGTGTACAAAATGTACAGAACCGGTTTGAGCCAAACTTCGCACTTAAGAAACCGAAGTGCCAAAGACAACAGTTGCTTCCATGAGCGTAAGGTCAGGGTCATTTTCTACATGACAAGAGATGCTTCATCGCCACAGCACACCGATCGTGCCCTTTATTTTCATGGTAGCGGTACGTCCAATTGCTGCCAGGACGATTTCAAATTTAACAAAAAACTGAAATACTAAAACAGAACATGTGTTTGTGGTATATGTAGGTCAATATGAGATCACCATAAGTTAATTACCAACATAATGTGAAACATAGGCACGTGTGGCACCGCCTACTGACGCCTTTCGGGGTGTCATGAGAATGATTGCTGATTAGCTAATCAGTTATCGACGATTGAGCCATAGCGTGACGCTGTCGCTATTAAGGGCCACAGCAAGTCTTCACTCTGACCTTTCGGAGAAACACTCCCTGCACACACACACACACACACACACACACACACACACACACACACACACACACACACACACACACACAAGCACGCACGCACGCACGCACGCGCACACACATGCGTTGTTGTTTTTAATTTTGAATGTAATCATCTAATGTAAGCCAAACAAATTTGTACTACGTGTATATACTTCTATCATATTTCAAGCTGGGCATATCTTATGTTTTAAAGGACCTGGCAGTATGATCGTTTTTGTTGCTTGCACGGCGTCCCACTCACTCACTCACTCCATATCCGTGGTCTTTTGATATAAACAATGTGAAAGTCAAAACCATTTGCTGCTGTGGTTGTTGTTGTTGTTGTTTACAAACGTATTCCTGTAGAGGGAATACAGGTATGTGAATTGTAGCATGTCAGTCATAGTGAATCGCGCTTTCATGAGATACGGTTTGTGTCAGAAGTAGAAAAGCGACTACCTCTAAAATTCACTCTGTTTAGAGTCCGTATTCATGCTATCTACTTCTGAAAAATGGATTGATTGAAATAAATACTACGCCTTTAAAAGCCCCAAAGCCAACTTTTTTCCGAAAAGGGCAATAATAGATAGAATATATAAAAAAAAAAAAACAACTAAATAACGACCACTTGTGTGCTGAATTGTCAAGTGTAGACTGGAACTCAATTGTAACGTAAGTTGATCTTGACGAAGCTGTTGCAACCTTTACTGACCGACCTCTATCCTCTGCACAAAAATGTATGCCTGTTAAAACAGTAACAATTCGACCTAAAGACTCTGAATGGATGAACAATGAAATCAAAGTTTTGATAAAGCGCAGAAATCGTATATACCGGAAAACAAAACAAGGAAACACCGAACACTTGTGGGAACGCTTCCGCCTGGTCAGGAATCAAGTTATCTCAGCCATCCGGAACAGGAAAACCGAATATCTAGCAGAACTAGACAAAAAAGCATCCGACAATAAGAATTTTAGCAATAAAGATTGGTGGAAAATAGTTAAATCGTTTCTTAGTACAAAAGGTCACACAACAGACATTCCACCATTAGTACTCCATGGAAAACTTGAGCATATTACTCAAATACAGATAAAGCAAATATCTTTCATGAGGTTTTTTTGTGGAACAGTCAACATTAGACAACAGTGATGATAACATACCTGACCTACAACAAAATGTAGACGAAATTACAGAAATAACTCTTACAACAACAGACGTAAACAATGTCCTTAAAATGATGTACGTCACCATTTAACTAACAGACATCTTTCAGATAATCCACAGTGCACATGCGGAAATGATATCGAAAGCCCACAAGGTTTAGGTTTTAGTTATACGTTACTTCCTTGACAGAGCCTAGCGCAGCCCAGCGGAGTTTTTTTTTTATGTACACTTAGACCCCCCCCCCTCTCTCTCTCTCTCTCTCAGCTCTAATTTACTATAATTACCGCCATTGCAATACCGTTAACATGCACTTGTTTGCTGACCTCTGAGCATTATTATAAGCCTAGCTTGTAGCTAGAAATTGTTTATTTACTTTGAACAAACCGTATTCCAATAAACTTGTTTAAACCAAAGCCCACAACACTACTTACTGCACTGTCCACACTATAGACATCCGCTCTACAACAATCTGTAATATTCCATACAAACACAGGAAAATAGATATCCTACTACATGGTGATGTAAACTTAACTAGTCAAGAAAATCTCACAATCTTCAAATCTGTACATGAGTTTATAATACAAAGCCAGCGCTTTACCATACTTGAGTAGTTTAAGCACTTACTGTGCCGCGGGCAGTCTGTCAGCTGCGCCAACCGAACCAATTCCCCCTCCCCCGTCCTTGCTTTCCCACCCCCCCTCTCTCCTTCTCACTTTCTCCTCTTCTTACTCTCCCTCCTCCCCTCTCCTGTGTTTTCACTGATATTATTATTATCACGCTGTGACAGTATCGCCGTACATGTACTACTCGCGTTGTAAATGCCTACAGGCGGAGGCTGCACATAGGCCCCTGGCCTCTTGCCGGCAACCGCCTCAGTAAATACGTGTTTGTGTGACTGTCAGTGAAATAAAGACCACGTTTAAATCAAAAGGGCAATAACTCGAAAATCATGTGAGCAATCGTACCTGGATCTGGCCCTCTATTTAAAGATCTTGAATCATAAAGAAAACCCAAACTTGAAATTGATCAGTTGAGTATTTTCGGAGACACAGGCATCTGAACTGGGTTCACCTGCGGTGTAAACTGAGCTACGATTTACTGTGACATGAAAACTATAAGAGCGACTACATCCAGTATGTCAATGTTCAGAATAAGTGTTCAAGCCATCTACCCCCCCCCCCCCCCCCTAAAAAAAAAAACAAAAAAAAACGGGAGTGATTTAAATAAATATTACGCCTATAAACGCCAGACTATCCAACTTTTCTCAAACGGGTGATAACTCCCAAATCACTTAGCAATCGCCAAACGCTCGATTCCTCTAATAACAAATTTGAATATATTTAGACCCCCAATTTGAATCCATTCGGTTGAGTTTTTTTTTTTCGGAGAAACAGGCTTGGACACACACACACACACATTGTACTTGTAAAGCAAAAGCATGACGACGGCAGTGAATGTGTTTTCAACATTTTATTACAAAAAAGACAACCACATATTTGGAATGCGAGTCCTTTGGAAAAATATACGGTATATAAAAAATCTTTTGATGCAAATAGCCTGGTTTGCCTTCCAGTTTTGCTCTCCAACAATATAATAATTACTCTGTATATTATCACCTCTCTCTCTCTCTTCGTTGAATAAAATGTCATCTTTCACCTCTCGCACTATGTGTACACGTCATGTGTTAGCTGCTCCATTTTGCACAACGAGAGACCCAGCGTACCGGTATCAACTCTTTCCTTTCTAGCTCTGCCCATAATCATATCACAATTGTTTTTCCATCAAATTCTGGCTTCAGTTGACAACTCATACAACAGTAACAACTGATCTATATCACACTTCTGGAAAACATACATCACAATATAACTAGATGCAATATAGCAATCTACCGAACACCGAGACTTCTACTACTTTTTTTTTAACAGTCTTGACCCCCCCCCCCCCCCCCCCAAAAAAAAAAAAATACAAAAAATAAATAAATAAATAAATAAATAAATAAAAAATAAAAATAAATAAAAATTGGACAATGGATAGGTTAGCGTCTCGGCTACAGTTTGAGCGAGCGGAAAAAGGCTGTGAAGTCGGGAATTTAAAAAAAAAAGACGCGATCGCAAAAGATTACAACCTCTGGAGAACTTAAATTCATAACAAACACAACATCTCACGTCTGTGTATATGATATGCACACAACAGGTTCTCTCTCTCTCTCTCTCTCTCTCTCTGAGTCAGTCTCTTTATTGCGGTATATTGCGGTAAAAATAATTTCTAAAAAAATGGTCCACTCGTCAACACTTGGTCTTCAGACGTTGTAATCTCTTGCGATCGCGTGTTTGTCTGCGGGAAGATTTTAGTGTCCATATAGAATCGATTGCCAGTACTAGACAGCATGTCCTCGCACTGAACAGGAAAGTCAGTTTCGAAGGGAGACGTTGCTGGTGGTGTAGCGAACAGATCCTCGGGAGGATTCTCTGGGAGATCCAGCGGGTTCATGTTGAAATCAAGCAGATCACCCACTTTAATGTCATCCAGGTCACTCGGCATGGGGTGGAACCCGAAGCCAGCTGATGACGCGGCCGTTTGGAGGACGGCGGGTTGAGCGACTGTGGGAAGCAAGGCGGATTGTGAGACCGTTGGAGCCAAGGCGGTTTGAACGACAGTGACGACGGGGTAGACGATAGACTGGGGCGGGGTGCCAGCGCGCAGCATGTCCTCGGGAGGCGTGGCCGACTGGCCACGTGACGAGTTCTTTCCCTTTCGGCTGGCTTTAGGGGCAGGCTTGGACACTCGCCCGCTGTCCGTTCTCACTGGCTTTGCTGCTTTGTTCGTCCTTTTGCTGGGCTGGTACTTGTAGTCCGGGAATTCCTAAACATAAAAAAAAGAGAAGAAAACGATAAGAGCTCCGTGATGTATGTGGAACAGACTAAGAAGCCTGATCGAGAGAGGGGGAGGGAAGGGGGAGAGAGAAGGGAAGCGGCAGAGAGACTATAGAGAGAGTAGGGCAATGCATTTACATCAGTACACGTGGACGATATCTGGCACTGGCGTTCTGGGAGTTCCCAATTAATGTATAGAGCAAGTTATCATCCTGCTTCACAATCTTACTAATTAAAGAGAGACGCATGTCTCGGACTTCAAATGCGAAGCAGGCTTCATCAGTACGGAGTGTTGTTCAACGTTCCTGGGTTTCTTTCTTCGTCTGCACTTTAGTTATCGAGTAGTGACAGACGCAGTATCTACAGTTACGATACAATGCTTCACTCGCTCGTTTTGGCACGACAGCTGCACTGACTGACCTACAGAGTAAGATTTCTAGGAAAAGTTCAGTGTCACTGACAAGGTTAGGCAGACGTGTGTATCTCGGTGCTTGGGGGTGGGGGGTGGGGGGGGGAGTCAAATACAACATAGGGGAAGAAAACCCTAGACTTCAATGGGGAAAGGTGCACGGAATACACTGTGTGCCTTCCAAGAGCTTTGCTGTTCAACGGTTCAAAACTTTTCAGAGACGGTGCACCGAGACTGCAGGGCAAACGACATGCTTGCATGATCGCTTGAACAGAGGGTAACATGAAGTATCAGTTTGCAAAATTCGCCAGTACACAGGCCGGGAATGAGACTGTTCGCAAAGTAAAATTTCAGTCACTGTACCTTCATGTGAAGTCGCCGCAGTCTCTCAGACTCCTCGACGAACGGCTGCTTCTCCTCTGCAGTTAGCGTTTTCCACTTCTTCCCCAGCCTCTTGGAAATCTCTGCGTTGTGCATTCCGGGCGTCCGCTCGTTGATTATCCGTCGTTCGCCCTGTGAAAAAACCATGAAGGGGTTCATGGGTCGTTTGACGCGGTTCAACACAGTGGCCTTCTTCTTGCACTGGGTAGCATCTGTATACGGCGTGAGAGAGTCTTCACGGACGTTCATGGATCCGAAGACTACCCCAGTGCCTGCGCCACCTGATCGGGTGCTGCCTGCGCTAGTTGATGGGGTGTGTTCAGGATTGTCAGCATCGTGATACACTGTTTCGGAGAACTTTAACTGGGGGCTATTCGGTTGTGGCACGCCGATCATGTCAGCGTGCTGCTCCAGAAAACTGCCAGAGTTGAGCAGCTCCGAATTCTGGGCTCCGAAGTCCGCGTTGGTGAAGTCTCTATCCCAGTCAGATAGGAAGGAGTCTGGTGTAGCGGGGAAGTCCATCGTGGAGCAGTCGTAGTAACGTATCCTGAGTGAGTGCGAACGTTCCGAGGCAGAGCGAGGTTCTGATTCAAACCCCGCGCCTCTCGCCTTTTTATGCCCTACAACGCCAGCTGACTGACGGTGGGCGGAGCCTAGCTCGACCAAACGCTGGCCCGCAAGGCACTGCGCATGTCCAATTCCCGCACGTGTTAAAGCCGAGCACGAGTCTGTGTCTGTAGTAAAGATTGCACGTGCTCGCTCCCGACACCCTGTCCCCTCCCCCCCCCCACCATCCATCTCACCCCACCCCCATCTTTTCCGCCCCAAGACGCCCCCCCCCCCCCTATTTCCTTCGTTTCTGTTTCCATGAAAATGTGCAGTCAATTTGCGAGCAAGTCTGTCTTCGTCAACCTGGGTACGTTCAGTATGATTGTGCCAGCGTACGCAAAAAAAATCGAGTCGTGCATTGTTTACGTTTGTGCTGAATGTGTATGTGTGTGTGGGGGGGGGGAGGGGGGCGCTGAATTTTTCAGCTTTTGCAGCCCCCCCCCCCCCCCCTTGCGGCTTCCTCTTTTCAAGACTTACCCCCCCCCCACCACACCCCGACTGGACCCGCCCCCAAACACGTGCTTGTCCTCGTCAGATCTGCAGTTTCCTCCCTTGCCGAAAATGTCACAGTGCGGCAGCCATCACAGTTTTGCAAGCAAGTCTGTCCAGTTCATACTTGTGTACACTTGTCCAGTACTAGTATGTGCTAGCATAATGTGTGTGTGTGTGTGTGTGTGTGTGTGTGTGTGTGTGTGTGTGTGTGTGTGTGTGTGCTCGCGCGCTGAAACTAGAAGGGGGACGAAATGCATGGTTCTCTACGGCGCTGTACTTGTGTAAGGAAGGGAGTCTATGTAATAACCCTCCGCCGGTCGTCTGCCGGTCCGTGTGTGTGTGTGTGTGTGTGTGTGTGCCAAACGGCCCAGTGGGCTCGCCTTCACGAAATCTTTTGATGAAAGTGCCAGCGCGCACATTGCAGTTGCAACTATGGACTGTCTAATCGAAAATAATGTTCAGCTGGTTACCCACCCACCATATTCCCCTGACTGACTTAACCCCCCTGCGACTGTTTTTTGTTTCCTTCCGTCAAGAGACAGCTGCCATGTGTAGAGTACTGATTGGATGCCTCCGTTCTTTTAAAAACCGTTTAAGTAGAAAGTGGTTAGAGATAATATATACATCATTCATTCTGCCTCATTTTGACTTTTCCGACACAGTCTGGGATAACTGTACTTGTGCACTTGCCGATGAACTGGAAAAGTTGCACCTAGACGCTCTGAGGACAATAACTGGAGCAGTTCGAGGGACGAGCCATCGCAAAATATGGAATCTCAATTCAGACCTCTACGAATAAGACGATTCCGGCATGAACTTACTTTATTCTTAAGTAACATTGTGACTGGAAACGTCCCAAATTACCTATACAAACGGGGAGCCGGGGTGGTCGAATGGTAGAGCGTTGGACTTCTAATGCTCGGGTCGTGTGTCCGATCCCGGCTGGGGCCAAATATTTGTGCTGGCTTTTTCATCGTTGTCCCGTCTTTGATATCACCCTATATGGCGGAAAAGGACGTTAAACCCCCAGACACCCACACACCCACCCAACCGTACAAACTTCTTCCGTATCTAGTTAGGGATATAAATCCGGCATGTTCGAAATCCACTCGAACGGCAGATTCCTTTTTGTAGGACAAATTTACTTAAAAACTCTTTCTTCCCCGCGACAGTTAAAGCATGGAATGAATTGCCTGATAACATGAAATGTTCTGATTCATGGAGCTGTTTCAAGCGGTATTTGTCCGCGGCAGATATCGTCGTGTCCCCGTACCTTTATGCAGGCGATAGAAATACTCAAATCAGTCATCCACTGCAAACTTAGACTAAGAATTAGTGGGGGAGGTAAAAAATTTGTGTCACCAAAGAATGGGTGTTGTGATTGCTAATTTTCACTATTCTTTTTTGTTCTTTTCTGCCCAATTTTTTTTTCCACACACAGTCCATGGTCTTTTGTCACCAAAGGATGGGTGTTGTGATAATTTTACTATTTTTTCTGGTCCTCTTCTCGCCCACCGTTTTTTTTTTCCCCCGCGCCGTGTATGTCAGTACGTCCGCAGAGTTACCTTTTGTTTGTTTGTTGAAGTTATGTCCCATTTGTTTATGTCCTGAAGAAGGCGTAAGCCGAAACGTCGACCTGTGCCGTCCTTTGTCAAAGTTAAGTGGTTTCTGTCCCTTTTGTGTCGCTTTTATTTGCTTAAGAATTAGTGATTTAAATCAGCATATGTAGGAACGCCACTTGCTGGCAAACCAGTCTTTTGCATGTGGTGCCGACGCCGAAGATCCAACACACTGTATTACAATGTCCGTTATGTAGTGAAACTCCCCTAATCTCTTGTTCGCAACTTCAGCTATTGTAATAGTTTTTTTTCCATAGCTATTAACTCCCCATTGGAATTCCCTCTCGCAACTTTCATCAAATGTGCCTGGCTTTGTGGACAATACCGTGAGATTTTCTTTTGAACATTTAACACAAGACCCGTCTGTGTCTCTTGAAAATCGTGCTCATTGTGATTTTTCCCCATCAAAGTTACGGGTTAGAGTATTATTGACACGATTTTGTTTTGTAGCGAGACACAATATAGGCAGTATATTTTGATATCTACTTATAATGTACACGAAAACGTAAGGGCGTTGTACCATTTAGCCGTGAATCCTAACGCCGCGCCGAAGCGTACCGAGTGACAAACTTATGCATAATCTTCGGGGTATCAACATGTGTACGTAATCGTCGTAATGTCCATCAAACTATGTCATGCTTTTGTGATCACACTGGCTGTACTTGTTTAAACTGTAACATAGGAATGACTGATTAAATACTTTAGATGCAATTTAGTATGCCGTCTCTGATACGATAAAAGATATTTTGAATTCCCGACTTCACAGCCTTTTTCCACTTCAAATACATCATGCATTAGTCGCTCAAGCTTTACAGACTTATGTCCGTGTCTGTGATGTTGAAGCCGCGACGAGGCTAACACATACACACGCTAACACATACACCTTGTCTATTTTTGTTGTTCTCGCTGTACTTGTTGTTGTTGTTCTTGCTGTTTGTTTGTTTTGTTTTGTTTTGTCACGACTGTTAAAAAAAGTAGTAGAGCTCTTGGTGTTTGGTAGATTGCTATATTGCTAATATATTGTGATGTACGTTTTCCACAAGTGTGATGTAGATCAGTTGTTAGAGTCCTCTTGTGCAAAATGGAGCAAGTAACACGTTGTGTGTGTGTATGTGTGTGTGTGTGTGTGTGTGTGTGTGTGTGTGTGTGTGTGTGTGTGTGAGAGAGAGAGAGAGAGAGAGGATAACGCACAAAGTAATATTATTATTATCTTTATGGAGAGCAAAACTCAGTAAATACAAACAATTCATATCAAAAGTTTATTTGTACTGTATATTATTCCAAAAGACTTGCATTCAAAATATTTCGCAGTATTTTTTAATACGTGTAATAAAATGTTAAAAACAAATTCACGGTCATGCCGTTGCTTTAAAGAACAATCTCTGTGTGTATGGGGGGGGGGGGGGGGGGGGTAGGGGGCTACACAGAGTGAAGAAATGGATAGTAGGGAGTACCTTGTTGACATTTCACAATAACGACTGGTTTTACATGGAGCTATGTTGAGACATCACACAACAGAGGAGGGAATTTTATCAAAATAATTGCAAATCTGGAAAAATGAACTCCATTAACACTGAATCAAAGCAGCTAAAGAAAACGATATAAATAGCCACTTGGAAAACACGATGACACTTTGGGGGTGGACTCAAGAAAGTAGTTTATCACGGAAGAGTATGTGCTGGGGTTTCCAATCTCCACCATTCGCTGTCTCTCTTTAAAACTGACACGTGAGTTAATAAGGTGGGTGGGTGTTTGGGGGTTTAACGTCCTTTTCCACCACATAGGGTGATATCAAAGACGGGGCAACGATGAAAAAGCCAGTACAAATATTTGGCCCCAGCCGGGATCGAACTCACGACCCGAGCATTAGAAGTCCAACGCTCTACCATTCGACCACCCCGGCTCCCCGTGAGTTAATAAACTATTGTGACAACTATCAAAACCAGCACAGAAATTTCCACTATAACCAAGTTTATAATTTTATGCATACTTGTCCATTGCCACCCTACCCTCCCATGCCCCCCCCCCCCCCCCTCTCCACCTCCCTTCTCATCTTTGCAATAGCTGCATCAATGGTCAGCTACTGACTTGACAGACTGTGCCCCTTGGCTATAGGGTAGAGACTGCGTTGGTGCTAAAAGGGTCATTGTTGTCTTCCACTATGGCACAACTGGCTGAAGACAGCCTGATCCTCTTATCTTTTGCCGACCGCAGCACGTGTTTCTGTTCCTTGCGTCATTCGCCTCCAGCCGAACAGGTGATGACCTGCGAAAATCCCTGACTCAGCAACCGAAACTATAGGGGGCGCTTCGTTAAGCTGTGTTTGTCATTTAGCTAATGAGATTGGATGAAGGTGTTGAAGTCTTACGCTACACGAGGCGACGGTTACTATTGTTTAACTCAGCTCAGTAGCTCAGGGCCCGTCTAGGCTGTAGCGGGATACTGAAGGGGCCATTTTCAAGTCGTCATTGGAAGGTGCCGGCTTATTGTTTCCCATCCCCCGATGACTCTCACGGCGCGACAAGTGTTGCATCATTATGACCACGATGTCCCACAGGTGTCAAGGATTTGTAAGTCGTCTTTCGAGAGTGTCGACTTTAGTTTTCTCACCCCTAAGACTAAGTGTTTCTCATGGCGCGACAGTTGCCAGTTTGCATCACAACCCCTACAGGTTTTCAACAAGTCACTCCACATCATTCTGCATGCTCAGGGTTGGAAGACAAATGAAGGCCGGAGTTTCCAAGCCTGTCGTTTTCAGCTTACACATATTTTCATCAGCACGCCTCGCATGCCAACACCTTCTTTGGGTGTTAATGGTTTATTGCTTACATTTGTGTCATATTCCAATAGTTTGGATGAACATGTAGGTGGCATGAAAAACACATCAGTTTTTTTTTTCTTTTTTAGCGGGAATTTTCATAATAAAGAACAGTTTATTTTATTATATGTCATTTTATTTTTAATTTATTATTTATTTTTAATTTTAATTTATTATTTATTTTTTTATTTAATTTTCATTTTTTTTATTTTTATTTTTTTATTTTTTTATTTATTTTACCACATTCAAGATATACAGGACATTAGTCCGATGTAAACATTCATACATTCAATGAATACATTCAAACATTGTCATAATTTAGGGTCTTACACTTGAACACATAGTATAGTATAGTAGTATAGTTGATCAGCGATGATGTATAGAAACAGATGCTTGTCTGTTCGAAGGTTATGTATGGACAACACGTAAGGATCTTGGTTCTAAAATTAAAAAATGAAAATAGTGTTCTAACCAAGCATAAACACCTGAAACATGTCTTAAAAACGTTCCTATTGATCTTTTGATTTTTAACCCCTGAACGGAGTGTCTCTCTGTTGTATACTCCTGCCAGCCCAAATCTAATTTGATGCTTACTTTGTATAACAGTGAACAGTAGAGCACAGGCACCTGATGCCGTGGTGGTCTCCGGGAATGTTTCCTCCGTCACCGTCACCGTCAAAACCGACTGTTTATCTTGCCATTTTCACTAGTTTCCCTATTTACGGCATGCACACAATATGCATGTCCGCGGGTACAACAATGCGCTGACTCCGTCCTAAATACTGTAACTACATGCATTAGACAAGGCACTCATTGCTGACATACAAACCCACCCACCCACCCAAACATTTCACCCCAATCAGAAGGATGCTTCTTAGCAAGCCACGGCCATTACTGTTGCCATTTAAAATATTGGTGCTGTATTTGAACTGCGTGGACTAGACCGACGTCGATATCTGATAAATATTTCTGTATAACTTTTGCTCAGTGAAAGAAATCGAGAAAACAAAGTTTACAAACAACAATGGTGAGGATGGCTTCAGTCCATTCATAGACCGTGTATCGGTTCAACTGTTTATTTTGTTCTGCAGCAATGTGTACAAATCTACAGAACCGGTTTGAGCCAAACTTCGCATGGCTTCATCGCCACAGCACACCGATCTTGCCCTTTATTTTCATGGTAGCGGTACGTCCAATTGCTGCCAGGACGATTTCAAATTTAACAAATAACTGAAATACTAAAACAGAACATGTGTTTGTGGTATATGTAGGTCAATATGAGATCACCATAAGTTAGTTACCAACATAATGTGAAACATAGGCACGTGTGGCACCGCCTACTGACGCCTTTCGGGGTGTCATGAGAATGATTGCTGATTAGCTAATCAGTTATCGACGATTGATCCATAGCGTGACGCTGTCGCTATTAAGGGCCACAGCAAGTCTTCACTCTGACCCTTTCGAAGAAACACTCCACACACACACACACACACACACACACACACACACGCACGCACGCACACACGCGTTGTTGTTAATCTTGTAAGTAATCATCTAATTTAAGCCAAACAAATTTGTACTATATATTTACATCATATTTCAAGCTGGGCATATCTGATTTTTTAAAGGACCTGGCAGTATGATCGTTTTTGTTGCTTGCACGGCGTCCCACGCTAACTCACTCACTCCATGTCCGTGGTTTTTTGATACAAACAATGTGAAAGTCAAAACCATTTGCTGTTGTTGTTGTTGTTGTTGTGTACAAACGTATTCCTGCAGGAGGGATGTATGTGAATTGTAGCATGTCAGCCATAGCGAATCGTCAACACGGGGAACCCGCACATTTTCATGAGATACGGTTTGCGTCAAAAGTAGAAAAGCGACTACCTCTAAAATTCACTCTGTTTAGAGTGCGTAGTCATGTTATCTACTTCCGAAAAATGGAGTGATTTAAATCAATACTAAGCCTTTAAACACCCTAAAGCCAACTTTTCCGAAAAGGGAAATAACTCGCAAATCATGTAAGCAATCGTACCTGGATCGGGCCCTCTATTCAAAGATCTTGAATCATTAAGAAATCCCAAACTTGAAATCGATCAGTTGAGTATTTTCGGAGACACAGGCATCTGAACTGTGTCTCCGAAAATACTCAACTGATCGATTTGAACTGGGTTCACCTGCGGTGTAAACTGAGCTACGATTTACATGAAAACTATAAGAACGACTACCTCCAGTATGTGACTCTGTTCAGAATAAGTGTTCAAGCCATCTACACCCCCCCCCCCCCCCACCAAACGGAGTGATTTAGATAAATATTACGCCTGTACACGCCAGACTTTCCAACTTTTTTCAAAAGGACGATAACTCCCAAATCACTTAGCAATCACTAAACGCTCGATTCGTCTATCACAAAATTGGATATATTTGGACACCCCCAATTTAAATCCATTCGGTTGAGTATTTCCGGAGAAACAGGCCTGGACACACACGCACGCACACACGCACGACGATTACGTACACATGTTGATACCCCGAGGATTATGCATAAGTTTGTCACTCGGTACGCTTCGGCGCGGCGTTAGGATTCACGACTCGCACTTACGTTTTCGTGTACATTATAAGTACATATCAAAATATACTGCCTATACAGTGTCTCGCTACAAAACAAAATCGTCTCAATAATACTCTAACCCGTAACTTTAATGGGGAAACAATCACAATGAGCACGATTTTCAAGAGGCACAGACGGGCCTTGTGTTACATGCTCAGAAGGAAAAAAAATCACAGTATTGTCCACACAGCCAGGCACATTTGATGAAAGTTGCGAGAGGGAATTCCAGTGGGGAGTTAGTAGCTACGGAAAAAAAAAAACAATTCTAATAGCTGAAATTGCGAAGAAGAGAATAGGGGAGAGGGGGGGGGGGTGAGATAAATTGTAGGGGTGCAGGGATGGGGTGAAGAAAAACACAAAATAGCAGCAATTCTAGGTGCGTCCAAATGGTGCGAGGACGATTTCAAACATAAAAAACCCCTGAAATAATGAAACAAACGACGTCTTTGTGGTACATGTACTTGTATGTCAAAATGAGAAAATAGGGGTGGATGTCTTTGCTGAAATAGCTAATTATCGAATCTTAACCAAACGGGCACACGATGCGTGTGTGTGGGAGCGTTGCGTGTGTGTGTGTGTGTGTGTGTGTGTGTGTGTGTGTGTGTGTGTGTGTGTGTGTGTGAGGGGGTGGAGGGAACGTACGTTTTTCTATATTGTACGAGGGCCACTCATCATGTTTTGCAACCTGGATTTACAAGAACACTTGCAACCAATCTGTCTACTCAAGGTTTTGGAAGCACCTCCCATCAGCCTGTACACAATTTGCCATCCTCAAAATCCAGCTGACCATGACACCCGACCACGTTGACTGGGGTAGGTCCAAAATGACACCCTCGAACAATGCTCGGGCATCTTCTGCGCTCCGAAACTGCTTTCCCTTCAACTGCCTCTTGTTTTAAACTGTTTTAATTTGTTTGTTTCCATATACAAGAACCATACATACTCTACTTTCGTGGGATACAACAAGCTATAAGCTTATGTCAAGTGTCCATGAGAAAAAGACGAGTTATGGCGGAGAGAATATTTCAAATATACACCACATACGAGTAGAATACAACATAGAACAAGTAATATAAGAAGAGAAAAGAAAAACCAGTAATGTTCTCTAAATGGTGTTTGCGGTGGAATACAAGATGTAAAGACTGAGCGAGCGAGTGACGGCATCGGAACATACAGGTATAGATCACCTGATTCAATAAAAGTACGGGGGCACGACGATATCTGCCGCGGACAAATACCGCTTGAAACAGCTCAATGAATCAGAGCATTTTAGGTTATCCGGCAAATCATTCCATGCTTTAAGTGACTGTCGCGGGGAAGAAAGGGTTTTTAAGTAAATTTGTCCTACAAAAAGGAATCTGCCGTTCGAGTGGATTTCGAACACGGTACCGATTTATATCCCTAACTAGAGACGAAAGAAGTGAGTATAGGTAATTTGGGACGTTTCCAGTCACAATCTTAAAGAACAAAATAAGTTGATGCCGGAATCGTCTTATTCGTAGAATCCAGATTCCATATATGTCACGGAGGTTGGGGGTGGAGGTGGGGGGTGGATATCTTTAGAGTTTTGGGTTGTTTCAGAATTCCAACTCGTGAACTCTAGTGTATCCCGTTTCTACCGTTCTCCGCCTTTTTGTATGACGTTTAGTACGTGGGTTGCCGTAGTAGGAGTGCGTGCACGTCCAGTGTGTGGAAAGTGAGGGGTCAATGTGTGTGTGTGTGTATCTTCGTTTTCAGTGTAATTAAAGAGTGGGGAAGGGGGGTTCGTTCATGCGTGTTTGGTGTGGATCCGCGTTATCCCCTTTTTCCCCGTGCGCTCGGTGAACGCGTGAGCCGTAGAACTGAATCAGAGTTCACTTCTGAGTTTTCGGTATATAACTGTATGTTTGTGTGAGTACTGGAGCTTGCTCAGATGTTTTTTTTTTTTTTTTTTTGGGGACGTCTCTACGTCGGACTAGTCAACCCCTGTTGCAGCCTAGTCTTGACTGCGTTTGTCCCGTTTCGTTGCGGGTCGTGCGGTGATGGGATTTCGCCGTGGCTAGGATTCTCCTGGCGTCTCTGTTGTCTTTTGTGCCTGTCCAAGCCTTCCGTAAAACGCACCGGTCGTTTTGGACCGTATTATTTTGTCTGCGGGCCATTCCACGCTCCGAGGGTCTCCGTGCTACTCAGTCTGCGGCCCCTGGACCGTATCTCGGTGGCTCCACGCTCTGAGGGCCTCCGCGCTGCCTGAAGTCGGCGGCACTTGAGCTTGAGAGGACCAGGACTGCTCCCTCACTCTACGTATTGCGCTGCCCCAAAGCAACTCGGCGAGCTGACTGGACCACAGCTCAGCACCGGACCACTTGCTCACCCAGACGGTTCTGCTCTGTCGATGCCTCACTGGAGCTCCAGCTTCGGGTGGTGAGTGTGTTGGGGTGTTGGCTCTGGGTACGCGAGGTGGGTAGAGGAGGCGGTTACGTACGGGCGTGAACTTAGGACCAGCTGGTTACCAGTGGACTGTGCTTTGATATCGGAAGGCCGTCATTTGTGTTGTTACATATATATTTGTCCATTTGTTTGTTCTTTTTTCCCAGCGACTAGAGTCGCCATTGTATAGTTTAGATTGTTAGAGTAAGAGTGCTTGGAGAGGCGTGAGTGTATGACTGGTGCGTGAATGAGAGCCGTGGGAGGGGGTGCGTGGTTGCGTGAGTGATTGGGTGTCACTGTGTTCAGGAACGGGGGTAGGGGGCTTTCTGTCAATAAATGTGGTATGAGAGATTGTGAACGTCCCGTCTCGTGTCTTCTTGTGTGAGGGTATTTGAGGGTGTGCTTGAGACGCGGGTGAAGGAATGTTGAGTCTGTCCCTGATACTGTCCACGTGACAATATATATTTTGCGATGGCTGGTCCCTCGAACTGCTCCAATCATTGTCCTCAGAGCGTCTAGGTGCAACTTTTCCAATTCATCGGCAAGTGCACAAGTACAGTTATCCCAGACTGTGTCGGAAAAGTCAAAATGAGGCAGAATGAATGATGTATATATTATCTCTAACCACTTTCTACTTAAACGGTATTTAAAAGAACGGAGGCATCCAATCAGTACTCTACACGTGGCAGCTGTCTCTTGACGGAAGGAAACAAAAACCGGTCGCAGGGGGATAAGTCAGGGGAATATGGTGGGTGGGTGGGTAACCAGCTGTACATTATTTTCGACTAGACAGTCCAGAGTTGCAGGTACGTGTACTGTGTGCGCGCTGGCACTTTCATGATGCAGCAGTAGACCATGGACACTCGATCGGGGACGCTGTTTGCACCATGCCTGAAATACTTTAGGCAAACGGTGGCTAACATACCAGTCAGCCGTAACCGTCTTTCTGTCCTCAAGCAGTACGGTGGCAAGGTGGCCAGAAACAGGCTAGCATTTGTTTGGAAGCACTTCTTTTCTTTTGAATTTCACACGTGCGTTCTTACTTGGGAAAACCCACACCGCCGACTGTTGCTTGGTCTCGGGGTCGTATCGGTAGACCCAGGTTTTGTATCCTGTTACGATGTCCCAGACCCGAGGGGACCTTACTCACTCAAATTTTCTAAGCATGTGGGTACACCAGTTCATCCTACCCCGCTTCTGCTCTTCACTCAGGTTGTAGGGGCCCCAACGGGCACAACGTTTCCTAATGCCAAGGCAGTCGTGAAGAATGCAAATGAGATTTCCCGCTGAAATCTTCATGATATTCTGTATTTCGGCGTACATCATTTTTGGTTAATCAGGGATTCTACCCTACAGACGTTTTCCGTGGTAACGGTCGTTGCCATTCGACCACAACGGTCGTCGTCTTCAACTGTTGTCTGGCCAAACATGAACTGTCGGAACCACCTGAAAACAGCGGCTCTGGACGGAGACTGATCTCGAATACATTGTTTTAATCTTTGAAAGCAGCCCTCACAAGATTTTCGCCGACAGTAGTCATCATACATCGTGGCTCTAAAATCCCTTCCAGAAAGGTCAAAATTGCTGGCAAAAGACCCATCACCCTTACCGGACACTTTCTCCGTGGAATATAATCGGTTATACGGAACCAAGTAAATTTTTTTTGGGTCAGAAGTATTATGAAACTGGTGTACGATGTGATGTAAACAGAAAAGTAGTGACGTCATTAGTTCGTCCAGGTTGCAAAACATAATGTGTGGCCCTCGTATATAATGAAAACGCAATCTCTCTCTCTCTCTCTCTCTCTCTCTCTCTCTCTCTCTCTCGGAGAGGCTTCACAAAAGAAAAGGATTAGCCGGCCAGGAGCCCGCCACTGACGATCAAGGCCTGACAGGATACCCGTCTTGCCCTCTAATAATAAAAATAAATCACATTTATACAGCGCAATTCTTCACAATACATGAACACATTGTGCAGTCACACACACACACACACACACACACACACACACACACACACACACACACACACGCACACGCACACATAAAACACATTCTAAAACAGCAGGCACCACGGTTACATGAATCAACAGAAGGCAGGTTGACACAGGTAAGTCTTAAGGTCTGATCTGAAATATGCGAGAGCAGCTTTCGGCGGTCTCACGCTAGCAGTCAGTTCCAGACAAGAAGAAGAGGAACCGGGGTGGTAAACTGGAAACAGCGCTCGTCAAAAGATTTCGTGAAGGCAAGCCCACTGGGCCGTTTGGCATGTACAAGAACTTAACAAATTATCACAGTTCACATAACAAGCATGCAGTAATCGTCTCCTCTTCCCCCTTCCCACCCCCACCCCCCTCTCTCTCTCCTCCCCACCCACACCCCACCCGTCAATGCAATTAGACCTGGTAAATAATAACATTCGGTTTAAAAGTATGTATCTCATCTTTTTATACAAATATCTTATGCCACCAGAAACACAATCGTTGTCTAGATACAGTTTGAGCGATTTTGAATGGGTTTACCTGCGCCGTCAAACGAGGTACGGCCACGGTTTACACCAAAAGTATGAGAGCGACCACTTTTAAAACTTACCCGTTTTCATACTGTCAACAGTGAAAAATACAACGCAATTTAAACGAATTTAGGCTTAGGGACTTAGGATTTGGTCACACACACACAAACACACACACGCACACACACACACAGACGGACCGGCAGACGACCGGCGGAGGGTTATTACATAGACTCCCTTCCTTACACAAGTACAGCGCCGTAGAGAACCATGCATTTCGTCCCCCTTCTAGTTTCAGCGCGCGAGCGCGAGCGCGCGCACACACGCACACACACACACGCACGCACACACACACACACACACACACACATTATGCTAGTACTGGACAAGTGTACACAAGTATGAACTGGACAGACTTGCTTGCAAAACTGTGATGGCTGCCGCACTGTGACATTTTCGGCAAGCGAGGAAACTGCAGATCTGACGAGGAAAAGCACGTGTTTGGGGGCGGGTCCAGTCGGAGTGCGGTGGGGGTGGGGGGGGGGCGGGGTCAGTCTTGAAAAGAGGAAGCCGCAAGGGGGGGGGGGGGCTGCAAAAGCTGAAAAACTCAGCGCCCCCCCCCCCCTCCCACACACATACACATTCAGCACAAACGTAAACAATGCACGACTCGATTTTTTATGCGTACGCTGGCACAATCATACTGAACGTACCCAGGTTGACGAAGACAGACTTGCTCGCAAATTGACTGCACATTTTCAAGGAAACAGAAACGAAGGAAAGGGGGGGGGGCGTCTTCAAGTGGGGCGGAAAAGATGGGGGTGGGAGGGGGGTGAAATGGATGGTGGGGGGGGGGGGGGAGGGGACAGGGTGTCGGGAGCGAGCACGTGCAATCTTTACTACAGACAGAGACTCGTGCTCGGCTTTAACACGTGCGGGAATTGGACATGCGCAGTGCCTTGCGGGCCAGCGTTTGGTCGAGCTAGGCTCCGCCCACCGTCAGTCACCTGGCGTTGTATGGCATAAAAAATGCGAGAGGCGCGTGGTTTGAATTAGAACCTCGCTCTGCCTCGGAACGTTCGCACTCACTCAGGATACGTTACTACGACTGCTTCACGATGGACTTCCCCGCTACACCAGACTCCTTCCTATCTGACTGGGATCAGTACGCTGACATGATCGGCGTGCCACAACCGAATAGCCCCCAGTTAAAGTTCTCCGAAACAGTGTATCACGATGTTGACAATCCTGAACCCACCCCATCAACTAGCGCAAGCGCAGGCACTGGGATAGTCTTCGGATCCATGAACGTCCGTGAGGACTCTCTCACGCCGTATACAGATGCTACCCAGTGCAAGAAGAAGGCCACTGTGTTGAACCGCGTCAAACGACCCATGAACCCCTTCATGGTTTTTGCACAGCGCGAACGACGGATAATCAACGAGCGGACGCCCGGAATGCACAACGCAGAGATTTCCAAGAGGCTGGGGAAGAAGTGGAGAACGCTGACTGCAGAGGAGAAGCAGCCGTTCATCGAGGAGTCTGAGAGACTGCGGCAACTTCACATGAAGGTACAGTGACTGAAATCAGTTTTACTTTGCGAACAGTCTCATTCCCGGCCTGTGTACTGGCGAATTTTGCAAACTGATACTTCATGTTACCCTCTGTTCAAGCGATCATGCAAGCATGTCGTTTACCCTGCAGTCTCGGTGCACCGTCTCTGAAAAGTTTTGAACCGTTGAACAGCAAAGCTCTTGGAAGGCACACAGTGTATTCCGTGCACCTTTCCCCATTGAAGTCTAGGGTTTTCTTCCCCTATGTTGTATTTGACTCCCCCCCCCCCCCTCCCCCAAGCACCGAGATACACACGTCTGCCTAACCTTGTCAGTGACACTGAACTTTTCCTAGAAATCTCTGTGGGTCAGTCAGTGCAGCTGTCGTGCCAAAACGAGCGAGTGAAGCATTGTATCGTAACTGTAGATACTGCGTCTGTCACTACTCGATAACTAAAGTACAGACGAAGAAAGAAACCCAGGAACGTTGAACAACACTCCGTACTGACGAAGCCTGCTTCACATTTGAAGTCCGAGACATGCGTCTCTGTTTAATTAGTAAGATTGTGAAGCAGGATGATAACTTGCTCTATTCATTAATTGGGAACTCCCAGAACGCCGACCAGTGCCCAATATCGTCCACATGTACTGATGTAAATGCATTGCCCTACTCTCTCTATAGTCTCTCTGCCGCTACCCTTCTCTCCCCCCCTCCCCTCCCCCTCTCTCGATCAGGCTTCTTAGTCTGTTCCCACATACATCACAGAGCTCTTATCGTTTTCTTCTCTTTTTCATGTTTAGGAATTCCCGGACTACAAGTACCAGCCCAGCAAAAGGACGAACAAAGCAGCAAAGCCAGTGAGGACGGACAGCGGGCGAGTGTCCAAGCCTGTCCCTAAAAGCCAGCCGAAAGGGAAAGAACTCGTCACGTAGCCAGTCGGCCACGCCTCCCGAGGACATGCTGCGCGCTGGCACCCCGCCCCAGTCTATCGTCTACCCCGTCGTCACTGTCGTTCAAACCGCCTTGGCTCCAACGGTCTCACAATCCGCCTTGCTTCCCACAGTCGCTCAACCCGCCGTCCTCCAAACGGCCGCGTCATCAGCTGGCTTCGGGTTCCACCCCATGCCGAGTGACCTGGATGACATTAAAGTGGGTGATCTGCTTGATTTCAACATGAACCCGCTGGATCTCCCAGAGAATCCTCCCGAGGATCTGTTCGAAAACACCACAACTGCACCAGCAACGTCTCCCTTCGAAACTGACTTTCCTCTTCAGTGCGAGGACATGCTGTCTAGTACTGGCAGTCGATTCTATATGGACACTAAAATCTTCCCGCAGACAAACACGCGATCGCAAGAGATTACAACGTCTGGAGACCAAATGTTGATGAGTGGACCATTTTTTAGAAATTATTTTTACCGCAATATACCGCAATAAAGAGACTGGATCAGAGAGACAGAGGGAGAAAACCTGTTGTGTGCATATCATATACACAGACGTGAGAGGTTGTGTTTGTTATGAATTTGAGGTTGTAATCTTTTGCAAACGCGTCGGTTTTTTTTAAATTCCCGACTTCACAGCCTTTTTTCCGCTCGCTCAAACTGTAGCCGAGACGCTAACCTATCCATTTTGAATTTATTTTTTGGGGTGGGTGTGTGTTGGGGGGGGGGGGGGTCAAGACTGTTAAAAAAAGTAGTATAAGTCTCGGTGTTCGGTAGATTGCTATGTTGCATCTAGTTATATTGTGATGTATGTTTTCCACAAGTGTGATATAGATCAGTTGTTACTGTTGTATGAACTGTCAACTGAAGCCAGAATGTGATGGAAAAACAATTGTGATATGATGGGCAGAGCTAGAAAGGAAAGAGTTGATACCGGTACGCTGGGTCTCTCGTTGTGCAAAATGGAGCAGCTAACACGTGTACACATATTGCTAGAGGTGGTGACATTTTATTCAACGACGAGAGAGAGAGAGAGAGAGAGGGGTGATAATGTACAGAGTAATTATTATATTGTTGGAGAGCAAAACTGAAAGGCAAACCAGGCTATTTGCATCAAAAGATATTTTTTATTTACAGTATATTTTTTCAAAAGACTTGCATTCCAAATATGTGGCTGTTTGTTTGTTCTTGTTTTTTTTTGTAATAAAATGTAAAACATTCACTGCCGTCGTCATTCTTTTGCTTCAGAGTACAATGTGTGAGTGTGTGTGTGTGCGCGCGGTGTGTGCGTGTGTGTGTGTGTGTGTGTGTGTGTGCGCGCGCGCGGTGTGTGTGTGTGTGTGTGTGTGTGCGCGCGCGCGGTGTGTGCGGTGTGTCCAGGCCTGTTTCTCCGAAAATACTCAACCGAATGAATTCAAATTTGGGGTGTCCAAGTATCCAAATTTGTGATTAGAGGAATCGAGCGTTTTGCAATTGCTAAGTGATTTGGGAGTTATCACCCTTTTGAGAAAAGTTGGATAGTCTGGCGTTTACAGGAGTAATATTTATCTAAATCACTCCGTTTGGGGGAGGGGAGGGGGGGTAGATGGCTTGAACACTTATTCTGAACAGTCACATACTGGATGTAGTCGCTCTTGTAGTTTTCATGTAAATCGTACCTCAGTCTACATCGCAGGTCAACCCAGTTTAGATGCCTGTATCTCCGAAAATACTCAACTGATCGATTTCAAATTTGGGATTTCTAAATGATGACATTATTATGTTGTTTCCATAGTAATGGAGTAATGGAAACAACATCATAGGACGGGCTAAATTTTTCACGTTCATAGGCAAGCATCTGTGGTACAAACGCACGTCACTGCCGATCTCCCGCAGAGACGATTTTGCAACTCTGACAATGACGTAAGAAAACGTGCGTCATCGATGCTGACATGTATGGTTCGCCGAACGCGCTTCTCCTCAGCGAGTGCCGTCTGTTCGTATGTGTGTGCGTGTGTGTGTGAATTGTGTCCGGGCCTGTTTCTCCGAAAATACTCAACCGAATGGAATCAAATTTGGGGTATCCAAATATATCCAAATGTTACATTAGAGCAACCGAGCGTGTGATGATTGCTTAAGTGATTTGGGAGTTATCGCCCTTTTGAGACAAGTTGGTTGTCTGTCGTTCACAGGCGCAATAGTTATTTAAATCACTCAATTTTTTGGCAGTAGATAGCATGAATATGGATTCTGAACAGGCTGACTAGTAGGAAATAGTCACTGTTATAGTTATCACGTAAACCGTACCTCGGTTGACATTGCATGTGAACCCAGTTCAGATGCCTGTATCTCCGAAAATACTGAACCGATCGATTTCCAATTTTGGGTTTCTTAATAAATCAAGATTGTTTTAATAGAGGGCCCGATCCAGATAGGATTGCACACATGATTTGCGAGTTTTCAGAAAAGTTGGCTTTCTGGAGTTTAAAGGCGTAATATTTATCTAAATCACTCCCTTTTTGGGAAATAGATAGCATAAATACCGACGGCAGTGAATGTGTTTTCAACATTTTATTACAAAAAAAGACAACCACATATTTGGAATGCGAGTCCTTTGGAAAAATATACTGTATATAAAAAATATCTTTAGATGCAAATAGCCAGGTTTGCCTTCCAGTTTTGCTCTCCAGCAAAATAATAATTACTCTGTACATTATCACCTCTCTCTCTCTCTCTCTCTCTTCGTTGAATAAAATATCATCTTTCACCTCTCGCAATATGTGTACACGTCATGTGTTAGCTGCTCCATTTTGCACAACGAGAGACCCAGCGTACCGGTATCGAGTCAACTCTTTCCTTTCTAGCTCTGCCCATCATCATATCACAATTGTTTTTCCATCAAATTCTGGCTTCAGTTGACAACTCATACAACAGTAACAACTGATCTATATCACACTTGTGGAAAACGTACATCACAATATAACTAGATGCAATATAGCAATCTACCGAACACCGAGACTTCTACAACAGTCTTGACCCCCCCCCCCACACACACACACACACACACACATCAAAAAATAAATAAACAAGATGGCCACTGACCAGCCCAATATGTTGTTTCCATTTAATCACCTGCTGTCGTCACGGTCGTTCTTTTGTAGTGCCATGTATACGGGAGGACACACACACACACACACACACACACACACACACACACACACACACACACACACACACACTACACTCTCTCTCTCTCTCTCTCTCTCTCTCTCTCTCTCTCTCTCTCTCTCAATGGAAACAACTGACCGGGCTTGTCAGACCAATCTTGGTTTTGGAAGAGAGACGTCAAGTTGTTTTCTTTGAAATCTATGACTGTCATTCTTTGCTAGTGGTCACAAACTGGGGTAGCTTCACTAGAACGTTGTTTACAGTACATATTTAGTCCAAACTTATTAAAAATCGACGTTTGTGTCTTGATGAAACAATAAAGTAACAGCATGAGCAAGGACAGTTTGAAAATGCTTGTACAAAAAGAGAAATTGCAAAAGAAACGGTAAAAATGGTGGTAAAAATGGCGACAAAAAAGGGAACTCGACAACCTGCTAACCAAATCTGTCCCGTGTGAAGTCAGTTAACAAAGCTGACTCTAAATTTTGATCTCTACATCATAACAAGACGTTAAATTATAAAAAAAGAACGGCTGAAGATACTTTTTTGTACTGCTGGTTTAGAAACTGAAGGGAATGTTAACGGTAACCGCGTTACATGGCGTGTCACACTCGATCGGCATCGAAGTTGGCTGTCGAAAGCCCATTGTAAACTCGTTTCTGTACCTCAAACCTCAAATGTGGCAAGTTTACATCACAATGCGGATGTTTGCTGCAGTTTCAGCAGCACGTTTGCATTCCTGGTTTATTTAGATCGCATATTTTTCGCCGTGTCACAAGTGAAACGTTAGTTACCTTCAAAGTTTAGAGATCGTGCCCGAACACAAGTTTCGAAAACAACAGCTCAGAACACCGTATTTTTGTGTACCCAAGGTTATACTCGCTGATTGATGACGTTTCACACATCAACAGCGAAATTTCTGCGAATCTGAAGCCGAAAACCGTTACGTGTCACGCCTTTCTTTCACCGGTAACGATGTGACCGGCGCGAAAGACGATCGCATGTTGCCGGTATTTTGGAGTGTCATCGGCTCAGTGAAGCGACTTTTTGCACTCGTCGGTGTTTCAAGGTAAGAAGAAATGTTTTAACTTAGTTTTTCACCCAATATTTTGGTGATATTTTGTATGAAATCACGCGCTACAGCTTAATTAACGATGTGGCAGTGCCCATTCCTTCATGTCTCCTTCAGTGTCCCATGAAAAGTGCATTTTAGCCTCTAGTGACCACAGGAAAGATATGATATAACCTCCGTGCGAGGTTTTGTACTGGAGGTGTCTCTGAACAAATTCCCCGGGATGGTCAATAATGGAACATTAGTAACTTTGTTTCACGGGACACCCATTTTCCACAGAAATCAATGCACAACCTGTGTCGCAATAATGGTTGTTACCCAGTGCACCCTTTTTATAAGAAAAAAATATTGATTGCCTTATCAGTAGTGCAGTTTTTTGCTCTCTTTGCACTGCTATGTAGGTTTGCATCAAAACAACTATTTGAAAATACACCTTGAAAGAGAAAATAAGGTTGAAAATAGGTTCTTGGTTGCAGCAAAGATCTTGGAAACATATCCAAGGTCTTTGGTTGCAGTGTTTCACGGGACAGGTTATTTGTGTGTCCCATGTAATCATGTCACTGTTTCTGGTTTACCTACCTACAAGTAGCAATATGCATTTTTTTGTGTGTTGGCAGATTAGGAAGAAATTAAATGATTTGCACTGTTAGCAAATTTCTTTTTTTTAAGTTTCGAAATGTGGCATTTAACCTGACCTGGTAACTGTGTTTCACAGGACGTGTATGGTACGGACTTACTCACGACACCTTGGACGGAATAATGGCATACACAAAGTATACCATTCACGCTTTATGAAAGCTATTTCTTGCCCCGTAAAAAGTAAGTTAAGCTTATTTTCCGTGTTTATTAAATGCTTAAAACTTGCGTCTTTTTTTTCAGAACTCCCAAGGTGGATGACTTTGTGAAGGCAGTCTTCACTACTGGCCGCAGGCAGACTGAAACCCTCTACTACGCCAAGGTAAATGAGTTATATATATTTTAAAATGTTTTCATAAGACAAATGCACGGCTGTTTTTATTCTTATCACAAATGTAGACCCCCCAAAAAGTTCTCAGTAGTGCTTTGTCCGCGTTTTTTTTTTTTTTTTTTTTTGAAACTTATTTTCTTTGTCCTAAATACATTTATATTGATACAAATCTAGTGTATATTCCTGCTGTTGTATTCTGTGTGTTGTAGGTTCTTGAGGTTGTGGATGCAGAAGGCGAGAGTGAATGTTTGCTGCACTATCTTAAGGAGAAGATGGGGTCTACATTTGGGCTGATCAGGCGTGGCATCCAACCTCCATGATCCAGACAATAGTGGCACAACCATCACTGACACCTGGCAGAAGACTTGCGTTTACCTTCAACTAGTGTAGGGGGGAGGATGTGTGGGCGAGCGCGTTCAGGAGAGTGACTGTGTCTCAAGCTGATGAGTGCACGTGTCACGTGTAACAAGGTCACCTTTTAAGAAAAAACATCTGCTGGTGACTGTACATTTGTCTCCAGGGACAAGAGTATTGGTGACAGTGATGCTGTTCTGATGTGCTATATGTTAGGGAAATTGGGACGAAATACATTGTTTTTGTTGTGCACTGTGAAAAATTTCAGTATGCAGGTCACTCGCGTTACAGTGTCACATGAGTTGTGTTTTAATTTTAAGTATTAGATATCAACCAAATTTTACCAAACTTGTTTTAGGTAGGTGATACAACACCCCTTGCATTCACAAATAAAGATAAAGTAAATTCTGCATAACAGTTCTGTGTTTTAGCCAAGTACGTGTCACAGTGTAACGCGAGTTACCTTTGGCAAGTGGAAACGTTTGACAGCTCACTGTATGGAAACCAGTAAGGCTGCTGCTTCAATTAAAAAAAAATAATAAAGAGCAATGACACAAGTGTCAAACCAGAAGAAAAGAGCTTCCTGTGTTGTGTTTTATTTTTTTTGTTCTGTTCCCTGTTTTTGTGATCACTAGCAAAGAAGTACTGATGACGTTTTCCTCATTGGGATGACGCATAATACATTTGACGTAATAACTTTGACTCGGATACAATTCTTGCAATGAAAGCAGCCCCATGAAAATTGAAGTGTTGCTGCTGCGCAGTGTAAAGATCGAATTTATACCGGCTCAATGTGTTTAACAGACAAGTCTGCGCGGCGAACGTTTTTTCACTATGTGTTATGTCTGCTGCGCGCGCGCGCACACAGACACACACAGACATACGCGCGCGCGCACGCACGCACGCACGCACGCACGCAGACTTGCGCGAGCCGCGTTTGTGCATGTGCTCCATTGAGACCTATGTGGTGTTCTCTCACTCTACTATGCTATTGAGTGAGAGTCAGTGGGAAAAACAAAGCTCACTACATCAATGAAACTCCCGCTTTCCCCGTCTACAAATAGAGAACTTCCGAAAAGTGACGACACACCCCCACGTCAATCAAACATGACGTCGGCAAACTGACGCTGATACAGTTTTGCGTCAGTGCGCGTGTGCCTTTTCTGCGATGTTTGTGAGGCGTGTGGCTTGTGTAAAGGAAATGTGCTTCGAGTACAAATTTTCGAGTCAACTGACGACAACGGCTGCAGTGAATTTTTCTAATTTTTTTGTATATTTTTTATGGCACCCCAGGCTCATTATCTATGTATAGTAGGAGCGATTTTGAGATCTAAAGTGTGTTCACCAGCACTTTCATCAGGTACGGTTTACGCCAAAAGTATAAAAGCGACAACCTCCAAAATTCACTCAGTTGAGAGTCCGTATTCATGCTATCTATGTCCCAAAAATGGAGTGGTTTAGGTAAATATTACGCCTTTAAACGCCAGAAAGCCACTTTTTTTTGAAAAGGGCGATAACTCGCAAATCATGTGTGCAATCGTACCTGGATCGGGCCTTCTATTCAACAATCTTGATTCATTTAGAAACCCCAAATTTGAAATCGATCGGTTCAGTATTTTCGGAGAAATAGGCATCTGAACTGGGTTCACATGCAATGTCAACTCAGGCTCGGTTTACATGAAAACTATAAGAGCGACCATTTTCTAGTAGTGAATCAATTCAGAGTCCGTATTCAAGCTATCTACTGCCAAAAAATTGAGTGATTTAAATAAATATTACGCCTGTACACGAAAGACAACCAACTTGTCTCAAAAGGGCGATAACTCCCAAATCACTTAAGCAATCATCACACGCTTGAATCGTCTAATGTAACATTTTGATAAATTTGGATACCCCAAATTTGAAGCCATTCGGTTAAGTATCTTCGAAGAAACGGGCCCGGACACAATTCACACACGCACACACGCACACACATCCGCACAGACAGCACTCACTGAGGAGGAGAAGTGCGTTCGGAACATCATACGCGTCAGCATCGATGACGCAAGTTTTCATTGTCAGAGTTACACTTGCAAAATCGTCTCTGCGGGAGATCGGCAGTGACGTGCGTTTGTACCACAGATGCTTGCCTATGAACGTGGAAATTTTAGCCCGTCCTATTATGTTGTTTCCATTACTATGGAAACAACATAAAAATGGACAAGATGGATAGGTTAGCGTCTCGGCTTCAACATCACAGACACGGAGATAAGTCAGTCAAGTCTGAGCGACTAATGCATGATGCATTTGGAGTGCAAAAAGGTTGTGACTTCGGGAATTCAAAATATCTTTTATCGTCAGTGTAAGAGACAGCATACTAAATTGCATCTTAAGTATTTAATCAGTCATTCCTAGTTTGTCTGCGTGTTCCAGACGCGCGTACAGTCTGTCCGTCAGTCTCTGTGCGTGATAGAAGGGAAGGAGGGGGTAATGGGGGAGGGCGGAAGGGAAGTGGAGGGCGGGGAGGGGGAAGTAGGGGGTTGGGTGGGTGAATTACTGGAGAACCGGAGTGGTTCAAGGTGGTCATCCACCCTCCTCCCTCCCCCCCCCCCCTTCCGGCAGGATTGTTGTTGAGTAGTTTATTCAGTTTGCACTTTGCCCATACTTGGCGAGAAATGGGTAAAACAATAATATTTGTGGGTGGCGGGGACGTTTTGCAGTTGTCAGAGAGCGTGCATACTGCATAGTACTCATGCAGGGTCTCTGGCGTTATCAGCCAGCCACCCGGACTGAACACGAGCAGTGCGGACAGTCTAGACAGAGCGTCGGCGTTCGTTTGGCCAAAATACTGAGGGAGGAATTCGCGATCCATTTCAAACGTGTATACCATCGTGACCACGTCACCTTTCTGTCTCAGTTTGCGGCATATCAATTTTCGTGGAAATAGAACATGGAACAGCCTAAGCGAAAGGATTTGGGAGCGCGGGGTGGGTGGTGGGGGAGATATCGTTTGGTATGGATGAAGGGGGGGGGGGGGAGGGGGAGGGAGAAAAAAAAATAAAACCACAGGAATTCGTTTTGTTTACCCACATACCGGGTTGAACACAGATCTAAAAGCGGTGGCACCAAAAGCGGCCGTTAAGTTCACAGTGCAGTAAGAATAACAACCAACCGTAACCCAAGCACACACGCCTCGATATCAGTCACACTTTGGTTTCAGTCACACTATCAGCAGCTCACACAAGCACACACACACACACACACACACACAGCACTGGTACTAAACGGTTCCCGTTTTAGCGTTCACTGAAACAGACGGGAAGATTTTAGTGTCCATCCGTCAAGAATCGACTGTCAGTACTAGACAGCATGTCCTCGCACTGAAGAGGAAAGTCAGTTTCGAAGGGAGACGTTGCTAGTGGTGTTATCGAAAAGATCCTCGGGAGGATCCTTTGGGACATCCAGCGGGTTCATGTTGCAGACTTCGCTGAAACCAACTAGATCACTCATTTTAATGTCATCCAGATCACTCAGGGGGTCGAACCCGCAGCCTTCTGATGACGCGGCCGGTGAGAGCAAGGCGGATTGTGAGACCGTTGGAGCCAAGGCGGTTTGAACGATAGTGACGACGGGGTAGACGATAGACTGGGGCGGGGTGCCAGCGCGCAGCATGTCCTCGGGAGTCGTATTCACTGGTGTCCAGTCTCCGACAAACTGGCCTGGTGCTGCTTGGTACGGGTTCCGCCACCGCGGCCGACTGGCCACGTGACGAGTTCTTTCCCTTTCGGCTGGCTTTAGGGGCAGGCTTGGACACTCGCCCGCTGTCCGTCCTCACTGGCTTTGCTGCTTTGTTCGTCCTTTTGCGGGGCTTGTATTTGTAGTCCGGGTATTGCTAAACCAAAAAAGAAAAGAAAACGATAATGGCTCTGTGATGTATGTCTAACAGACTAAGAAGCCTGATCGAGAGAGGGGGAGGGGAGGGGGAGAGAGAAGGGTAGCGGCAGAGAGACTATACAGAGAGTAGGGCAATGCATTTACATCAGTACACGTGGACGATATTAGGCACTGGCCGGCGTTCTGGGAGTTCCCAATTAATGAATGGAGCAAGATATCATCCTGCTTCACAATCTTACTAAAGACAGACGCATGTCTCGGACTTCAAATGTGAAGCAGGCTTCATCAGTACGGAGTGCTGTTCAACGTTCCTGGGTTTCTTTCTTCGTCTGCACTTTAGTTATCGAGTAGTGACAGACGCAGTATCTACAGTTACGATACAATGCTTCACTCGCTCGTTTCGGCACGACAGCTGCACTGACTGACCTACAGAGTAAGATTTCTGGGACACGTTCAGTGTCACTGTCAAGGTTAGGTGAGGCACTGAGATGCACTGCATGTATCTCGGTGCTTTGGTGAAAAGTCAAATTACACCTCCAAGTGATCACGTTTTCTGTTCAACTTTCAGGCAAAATCAGGAGGTATGCACATGTCAAACGGACAGCAATGGCCAACTTTCGCAGCTCTGCAATCGCATAGTTTTCCACGTAGAGGAATTGAAAACATTTTGCTGTCACCGCGAAGTCGGGCAGGAGTCTGATCGTGTGATAAGATCGCGTCAACGTGTGTTGCCTCATGACACCCTCCTCCGTCCCCTCTGTCAACTTTCCACGGCCGGCCACCCTCCGTTTTACCCCCCCCCCCTTCCTCTTTGCAGTGCTGACCCCGCCCCCCCCCCCCCCCCACACACACACACCTCGACGGGACCCGCCCCCAAACACGTGCTTTTCCTCGTCAGTTCTGCAGTTTCCTACCTTGCCGAAAATGTCACGGTGCGGCAGCCATCACAGTTTTGCAAGCAAGTCTGTCCAGTTCATACTTGTCAGTGTACAATTGTCCAGTACTTGTATGTGCTAGCATGCACAACGTGTGTGTGTGTGTGTGTGTGTGTGTGTGTGTGTGTGAAACTAGAAGGGGGACGAAAAGCATGGTACTCTACGGCGCTGTGTCCAGTGTGTGTTGTAGGTGATTCTGCCCCATCGCATAAAGGTGTTTCTCTATAGAGAAACAACTTAAAAAGGGGGCAACTTTTCGCCCAGCTCTGATTGAATACAGACAGAAGCATCTACTGAACAACGTTCCGCCTAATGAGGCATCTACTGAACAACGTTCCGCCTAATGAGGCACGTTTTTCATCCTACTTACACTTCTACAGAATGGGAGTACTGACCTCTCTTCACACTTCTATTGAGGGCCAGCGCCGGGGGGGGGGGGGGGTCTCTAAGGCCACAGTTTTCACCCTACTTCAAACTTAGCGTAGTCAGAAGCACCCACAGAAGGCATAAACTGTTCAACGTTCTCACATTTGTCGACGAATTTGAATCAGTGAGGCACGATCAGTTCAGTCAACCATACTGCAAACTGGCTCAGTATTGAGAAAGCAGCTTCTGCAGCGGAACGTAAGGCAGCATCAGTAGACTGTTCAGCGTTCTGGCATTTGCTAATTAGAGCAAGTTGCCATCAGTCCCACTCCACAATCTTAGTAAAGAAGTGCAGAAAGCACTGTTCAACTTTGCTGCGCCGAGCCTGAGTGCGAATCGAACTAAGCCGGGCGTACGCCGGACGGCAATCAGGGTCATTAGCTTGCTTTACGTCCTATGGCTTTTAGCCAAGTTGCTCCTGGCATACGTGTCTTTGGCTGCTTGGCTGGGCGAGTGTCTTTGGGGTGTGTGAGGGGCAATCAGGGTCAAACTGACTCGGACTTCAATATGAAGCAGGCTACATCAGTACGGAGTGATGTTCAACGTTCCTGGGTTTCTTAATCCTTACTTAATCTCCACTTTAGATATCGAGTGGTAACAGACTTGGACGCAGCATCTTCAGTTACGATACAATGCTTCACTCGCTCGTTTCGCCACGACAGCTGCACTGACTGTGTAATCTTGAAGAATAACTGTGTAATCTTGAAGAATAGTATACGAAATTCTGACATTGTGCCCATGTGATCAGCAACCAAAATGGCGCATTGGATTTGCATGCATATCCCTATTTGTGAAATGAAATAAATTATTTGCACCCACATGTGGGGAAGGAGAGGTCAAAATGAGCGGGTGAGGGTGTCTAATGTATCTTTGCATCGAGCAGAACCGAAAGCACCCGAAAAAGTGCGTGCAAATAGCTCCCAGAATTTCGCATACTATTCTTCAAGATTACCCACTGACTGACCTACAGAGTAAGATTTCTTGGAAAAGATATGTGTCATTGTCAAGGTTAGGCAGACGTGAAAATCTCGTTGCTTTGGCGGGAAGTTTAATAATAACACAGAGGGAGAAAATGCTAGACTTCTCAACTGGGGACATGTGCATGGAGTACTCTGTACGCCTTCCGAGTGATTTCCTGTTCACAGCTGGAAGGCGTAATGTACCGGCTCACGGTCAGGCAAACTGAATCAGTCAGGACCGAGGTATCCATGTGAAATGGCCGCTGCTGCAATTGACTGACTTTTACTACTACAGCCTTCACAAAACTAGTTAAGGACCACTTGCAAATATCATTCAACTTTTGTCGTGGTGGCATGCTGGTGTAGTGCTGAACATCGCTGAAACGGCGGCTTATGTAGGCAAACAAATGAGCACAGTTCATCAGTAACCAGGGATGCATTCTTTGACCTGCATCTCATATTTGCCGTGCAGAAAGCCCCAGGTATCGCTCACTGAACACTGAAACTCGGTCTAGTTTTGCCGAAATTGCACATTTTCAAACGCACCAAGCATGCTGTGTGACGCGCACATGCCATCCACACAGTGGTCGCCATGTTCACTAATTACCTCTTAACCTTGCTACCGACTTTTACGGGAAAAATCTTATTCGTTTATTTTTTTCTGATTTATTGAAACTGTCACCCATCATCATCATGTTGACTGGACCTTAACTTTTTGTGAAGACTGTATGAAGCGAACGCGAGTTTTCCACTGACGACGACCAATGCCGCGCGCATTTCAAACTGCACTTGTGGCTATGAGCCCAACACCCCGACACAAACTTTCAAGATAGTCACAGCGGGTTACTAGTACGGCCGAGACTGCAGGGCAAACGACTGACACTCACTACTACTTGCATGATCGCTTGAGCAGAGCATAAAAGCAAGCATTTTGCAAAATTCACCAGTACACAGGGAATGAGACCGGTTGGAAATTAAAATTTCAGTTGGTTTAAACAAGTTTATTGCAACTGATACGGTTTGTTCAAAGGAAAATAATTTCTGAACATGAACAAGCCAGGCTTACAATAATGCTCAGGGGTCAACAAACAAGTGCACGTTAACGGTATTGCAATGGCGGTAATCATAGTAAATTAGAGCTGAGAGAGAGAGAGAGAGAGAGAGAGAGAGAAAATGAAAATTGAAAATGAAAATGAACCTTATTTTCCAACGGTAAAAAGTTGTTGATCAAAAGCCGACCAGTTTTCAAACTTGCCGTTGCTAAATCTACAAAAAAAGGCTAAATCTACATCAAAGGAGTTGTAAGACCACACACACACACACACACACACACACACACACACACAGAGAGAGAGAGAAGGGGTGTCTAAGTGTACTCACTCACACACACACACACACACACACACACACACACACACACACACACACAAATTCAGTTAAGTACCTGTACCTTCATGTGAAGTTGCCGCAGTCTCTCCGACTCATCAATGAACGTCTGCCTCTCTTCTGCAGTCAGCGTTCTCCACCTCTTCCCCAGTCTCTTGGAAATCTCGGCGTTGTGCAGTCCGGGCGTACGTTCGGCGATTATACGTCGTTCCTGCTGTGACCACACCATGAAAGGGTTCATGGGTCTTTTGATGTGTTTTGCCGGCTTTTTGCACTTTGTAGCATCCGTGTACGGCGTGAGGGAGTCTTCACGGACATGCAGGGATCCGAACCGTATACCCATGCCTGCGCCAGCTGATGGGGTGGGTTCAGTTTTGTACACTATATCGGCGAGCTGGGGGCTGCAGCTCGGTCCTGGCACGCCAATGATGGAGTCTGGACTTGCAGGGAATTCCATCGTCATCATCATTAGCTTGCTTTACGTCCTATGGCTTTTGGCCCTTAAGGACAAGTTGTTCCAGGCGTGTGACTTTGGCTGCTTGGCTAGGCGAGTGTCTTTGGGGTGTGTGAGGGCTGATTTGCTTAGCTTTGGTCAGCGTCAGAGGATCTTCGCTTGGCTTTCAGATGCCTGGTCTGGGTTTGTTTTTCGGTGCCTCAGTCTGTTCAAGTCTGTCATCCGTACTTTTGCCTTTTAGATTATCAAAAATTCCATCGTGAAAGTCTAGGAACTGATATACGGTGAGGGTCACAGAAGTATCCAGCGTGTGCACGAATGTTCGGAGGCAGAGCGAAGTTCTGTCGCAGGCCACGCGCTGCTCGCCTTTTAGGCTTTTTGTGCCCTACAACGCCAGCTGATTGATAGTGGGCGGAGGGTAGCACGACCAATGACTGGCCGCAAGGCACTGCGCATGTCCATTGCCCGCACGTGTTCGGCTGGGCACGAGCTGTCTCTGCAGTAGATTGGGCGTGCTCCCTCCAGACGCCCTCCCCTCTCCCCTTCTACCAACCCCCTGGTCCACTTCACCACACCCCCACCCCCTTTTTATCCCCCCCCTCCTGTTGTCCACCCAAGACCGCCACCTCCCTGGGGAGCCGGGGTGGCCGAATAGTACAGCGTTGGACTCTCAATACTCGGGTCGTGAGTTCGAATCGAGTCCGGCCGCCGGCGGGCCGGGGCCAAGATTTGTGCTGGCCTTTTTGCTCGTTGCCCCGTCTTTGATATCACCCTTATGTGGTGGAAAACACACACATACACTCACACACACATACACACCGTCAACCCCTATCCCTCGGGTTTTTTTTTTTTTCCTACCTTGAAAATGCGCAGTCTGTCCCATCAACTTGCGTACGTTCACAATACCGGTAGCACTGTTTACGTTTGTGTACAGCGTGCGTTAATTGTAACCGTGGTGCCTGTTGTTGTTTTTTATGTGTTTTATTTATGTGTGCGTGTGAGCGATGCCGTGACTGCACAATGTGTTCATGCATTTTGAAGAATTGCGCTGTATAAATGCGATTGATTTTTATTATTAGAGGGCAAGACCGGTGTGCTGGGATGATGAAGCATCTATTCTCGATCATGACTGAATAATTTGAAATAAGAATACTGTTATCGTTCGACAGAGAGAGAGAGAGAGAGAGAGAGACTCAAGACTCAAGACACTTTATTGATAAGCCGGTGGCCCCTACAAGCTCCGGTGAATACGTGACCAGATGGTTGTGGTGGAAGCAAAAGATATAAACAACAGATTAGATATAGGACTGATCAGAGTAATGAACACACACACACACACACACACACACACACACACACACACACACACACACACACACACACACACACATACATACGCACGCACGCACGCACGCACGCACGCACGCACAGTGAGCAGTGCGCACGGGCGCACTACAATGAAAGGGTTATGGGTTCATACCCTGAGAGGAAAGGGTTAATACCCTAAAGGCGCGTCTTAACTATAGCGATCAACCCCGAAGACCGAACAAAAAACGCTTCGCCCGAAACATTTTGGGGCCTCGCGAAGCGATTTTGGGCTGTTTGGGCTTCGCTCAACATGTTATGCGAACCTTCGCGATCAACCCCGAATGATTTCGCCAGACGCTATCTGATTGGCTGGTCCAGATTCGCCAGCTATCTGATTTCAAGATGGCGGAGGGTCGCGCTCGCACATGGCCGGTGTCGGTTCAAAGTTACAAGCATTAATATTTCGGCAATGAAGAAGTTTCTTGGTGCTGCTGGAATACATCGATTAGTAAGGATAGTGTACATTTGACTTACAATGTTACAGGTGAAGTAAGAATGCGAAATATCTGTAATTACAGCGTTTTTGCTTCGCATGCTAACGCCGTCTGCTCGCGTGGAGGCTCAGTCGCCGCGTCGTCACATGAGTACCGAGTCAACGTTCTAGTCGCTGATATTTCAGGCATCTATAACTTTCATGGCTCACTTGCGTCACTCTGATTACTGAGGTAGTGTAGAATTTTGATTTTGTTTGCTAAAACTGATGCAAAACCGCGACATTGTTGTTGGTATGAAGTTTTTCTTCCGCCGTGTGCTGGTGACCGTCTGCTACGCCGGTGTACCGGCTCGTAACTGTCTGTCGGTTCAGTGGTTTCGTTGATGATTATTTCGGTTTTTAATGCAATTCATGGTGCAGTTGGGTCACATTGATTAGTTCAGATAGTGCCCTTTTGAGTGCATAAAGCCATGTTGTCGTGTAACCCCTTGATTTCCCTCAACAGCTACAGTTGCTACGAGACGCACTTCACTGGTAAGCTCACAATCGGCGCCATTGCTATTTTCCTTCGGTCACATGTCACGAATGCTTGACGCCTAGTTAGTACGTGGAGGCCACGCCGAATGAAGCCGAAGAAGTTCGGTTGTCATCGCCGAGGACTTCTTCGGCTATAGTTAAGACGCGCCTTAAGATGGCCTGCCGGCCCCTGAGAATGTCCTGGATGGTTACATCACCCTCGATTTACAAGCCTGTCTGTGTGAAGCCGAAGGGCATAAAATATAAACAGCATTTTTTCTCAGCATTTCAACATTTGTAAGTACCACTATGTTGCCCAGTGCAAATGGATCGTTTCTGCCATTTATAACCGTTCCAAGATACTTAAGTTTCGTCGGAGAGAGAGAGAGAGAGAGAGAGAGAGAGAGAGAGAGAGACTGTGGTGTTTGTCATAGTTTTTGATTGTCATGTAAGCGAGACAGTCAACAATGTGTGTGCGTTCGTGTGTATGTTACAGTACAGCTCCATGTCAAACCAAATATGTTTGTGGTGTTCAGGTGTAATCATTGTGAAATGTGTACAAGGTGTTCCTTACTCTGCATTTTATTTCAGTTTGTGTAGATTACAGCCAACACACACACACACACACACACACACACACACACACACACACCACACACACACACACACACACACACACACACACACACACACACACACACACACACACACACACACACACACACACACACACACATATTGTACTCTAAAGCAAAAGCATGACGACGGCGGTGAATGTGTTTTCAACATTTTATTACAAAAAAAGACAACCACATATTTGGCATGCGTGTCCTTTGGAAAACTATACTGTATATAAAAATATCTTTTGATGCAAATAGCCTGGTTTGCCTTCCAGTTTTGCTCTCCAGCAATATAATAATTACTCTGTACATTATCACCTCTCTCTCTCTCTCTCTCTCGTCGTTGAATAAAATGTCACCACCTCTAGCAATATGTGTACACGTAATGTGTAAGTTGCTCCATTTTGCACAACGAGAGACCCAGCGTACCGGTATCAACTCTTTCCTTTCTAGCTCTGCCCATCATCATATCACAATTGTTTTTCCATCAAATTCTGGCTTCAGTTGACAACTCATATAACAGTAACAACTGATCTATATCACACTTCTGGAAAACATACATCACAATATAACTAGATGCAATATAGCAATCTACCGAACACCGAGACTTCTACAACAGTCTTGACACCCCCCCCCCCCCCCCCACACACACACACACACATCAAAAAATAAATAAAAAATGAACAGGGTGGATAGGTTAGCGTCTCGGCTTCAACATCACAGACACGGAGATAAGTCAGTCAAGTCTGAGCGACTAACATGATGCATTTGGAGTGCAAAAAGGTTGTGACTTCGGGAATTCAAAATATCTTTTATCGTGTAAGAGACAGCATACTAAATTGCATCTTAAGTATTTAATCAGTCATTCCTATGTTACAGTGTAAACAAGTACAGCCAGTGTGATCACAAAAGCATGACAAAGTTTGATGGACACAACGACAATTATGTGCACATAAAGATTATCATTATGCATAAGTTTATCACTCGGTACGCTTCGGCGCGGCGTTAGGATTCACGGCTAAATAGCAAAAAGCCCTGAAGTTTTTGTGTAAATTATTAGCACGTCTCAAAATATACTGCCTATATTGTGTTTTGCTACCATACAAAATCGTGTCAATAATACTCTAACCCGTAACTTGGATGGGGAAACAATCACAATGAGCACGATTTTCACGAGACACAGACGGGTCTTGTGTTACATGTTCAGAAGAAAAAATCACAGTATTGTCTACACAGCCAGGCACATTTGATGAAAGTTTCGAGAGGGAATTCCAGTGGGGAGTTAGTAGCTATGGGGGGAAAAAACTATTTCAATAGCTTCAATTGTGAAGATTTTCTCTCAAACTCATATAACAACACCCTTTTTATTTTGAGACACTCGTATTCAGCTTCAGGTCACATCTGTCTGTTTCCTGCTAGCCGAGAGACACTGGCGATAGTCCAGTTCAGTCAGTTCTAGTCAGTAATAACTATCACATTAACACAGCGTAAAAATGTTCCAGCACACTTGAACAAAACCACAGATTAATAACGAAAACGACCTCTCACGTCAGTATATATATATATAAACTCAAATCTCAAGTCTCTCTTATTGCATTAAAAGAAGTTTCTAAAATAATTGGTCCAGTAGTAAACACTTGGTCTCCCGATTCAAATTATAGTCTTTTGCGATCGCGTGTTTGTCTGCGCGTTCCAGACGCGCGTACATTCTGTGCGTAACAGAAGCGAAGGAGGGAGTGGTGGAGGAGGGCGGAAGGGAACTGAGGGGTACTGGTAATCCGGAATGGCCAATGTGGTCACCCCCCCACTCCCCCCCCCCCCACCTCCTCGGCAGGATTGTTATTGAGTAGTTTATTCAGTTTGCACTTTGCCCATACTTGGCTATAATGAAGACAAACACTAATAGAAAGGAGGGGGGGGGGGGGTCGCGATCCATTTGAAAAGTTCACACACAGCTGGAAAGTGTGCATCCATTCACGGTCGCACGTAGTGATTTCCAAATTGCCACGACTCGCACTTGCCTTCTCGCCATTTCTTTCTAGTTTTCTTTTTCTTTTCTTTCCTTTCCCTAGGCGGAAAGATGAGGGGGTGGGGGTGGGTGGGGGGGGGAGATATATTGTAGGGGTGCGAGGCATGGGGTGGAGAAAAATACAAACAAGCAGGAATTCGGTTTTTGTTTTGTTGTGGTTGTTGTTGTTTTTTACCCACATACCCGGTAGAACACAGATCTATAAGCGGTGGCACCAAAAGCAGCCGTTAAGTTCACATTGCGATAAAAGCCGAAGGCGAGGGGGGTGAGATATCACATGCCAGGGATGCCGGTGTACCAGGCCAGAATCTACCCCGTCCAGAATCTACCCCGCAGGAACTGGCCTAGGCCCAAATCTACCCGGGTAGAAACTGGACTAGGCCAGAAGCTACACCGGGTTTAAACTGGCCTAGGCCAGTTCCTATCCCCCCTGGCCCAGAATCTACCCCCTCCTGTTCTAGGCCAGTTTCTCTCCCCCTGGCCCCGAATGAAATAACATCAGATTCTTTGTTTGAACAGTATATATATGTCTTTGATTACGCTTTGAAATAATAGTATTGTCTCTAAAAATGGTTCATGTAAGTTTTGTTCATGCTAGTACAAGAGCGTATAAATGAATATTTACTTTGTCAAAATTATGTTTTAATGTACGCGTGCACACACACACACACACACACACACACACACACACACACACACACACACACACACACACACACACAAGACTGAGATAGATAGAGATGTTGATTAAAATTAATTTTAATGCAAACAGTATAACATCAGAGCAATCTGCATAAAAAAATTGAGTAACTTGAGTTGCAGATGAAAGCACATGTTAACTAATAATAATAATAATAATTTATTTCTATAGCGCTGTAATCTACTTATAAGGCAGTTCTAAGCGCTAAAAGTACAGGTAAAAGTACAGATAAGAGTCAAGGTTCAGGGCCAGGGCAACTGCATGTATGGTACTTTATAAGGAGATGGAGAAAGACAGAGGCAGGTTAGACGGTGCTTTGAGATGAAAACAGGTAGGTTTTTAGATTTGTTTTGAAGGTTTCGAGGGAGGTTGACTGGCGGAGCGAAAGAGGCAGTGAATTTCCAGGCTTTTGGACCAGCGTAGGAGAAGACTCGACAGCCAACAGAAGAAAGTTTAGTACGTGGGATTCTGAATATCAGAGTATCGATACTATAAATATTGTGGTCTATAAAACAGACATACCAGCAATTTAAAACGAAACTTTATAACAAGGTTATGCAACGCTGAGAACGACGTTGAAGTGATCTGATCTGTTTTCCAGATAAATGGCAGTGTCAGTTTTCTGTCAGAGGGAAAAGCTTGCGGGGTCGCGCAACCAGCGCATTTCCTCAGTACAACCAGTTCGACTCAGTAGTAGTCACTGTAGCAACTGGTGTAGTGAAATTGTGAATTTAGCTCAGTACAATGAATTCGAATTTAGCTCAGACCAGGGGGGTAGATTCGGGGCCAGGGGGGTAGAAACTGGCCTAGGCCAGAAATTACCCGGGTTTAAACTGGCCTAGTCCAGTTTCTACCCGGGTAGATTTGGGGCCAGGGGTAGATTCTGGCCTGTTACACCGGGGGAAGTGTCGAACAGGTTTTCTGGCGGTTCATTTGGGAGATGTAAAAAACCAACATGATCGAAATCAAAGTCATCAATTTGAAATACGGACTCGAAGGGGACAACGGGGAGGATGACAGAATCGGGTGGGGTGTCGGCGCGTGGCTCCTCCGGAGATGTGATCAGTGCTGCCTCACACAAACTGCAGGCAGGGTCCATGCGGAACGTGGACGAGGAGGACGCCTGACCGTCGGCCATGTCCTGGGTGCATGGTGGAGGGGTCAGCCTCTCGGCAAACTCCATCTTCATTGCCACGTTCTTGCCGGCTATGTTGCCTGCTGCTAGAGATGGAAGGCTGCTCGCGTTGTTCTGCTGGTCGATCATGAAGCTCCGGTTAGCTTCAGCAGCTGCGGCGCCCACCACGGTCTCCTTCCCAACCGTCATATCGTTGGCGACTCTGAAGGGCCGCTCCTCGGGCGGAGTTTGAAGCATGGCCTGGATGCTGCTGATCATGGGCTCCGCCGCCGCGGCCGACTGGCCACGTGAGTTCTTTCCCTTCGACCGGTTGGAGCGGGATCGGTTGCCTTTTGGGGCAGGCTTAGTGGAGGCTCGTTTTGGCTTTTTCTGGGGTCTATATTTGTAGTCCGGGTGCTCCTGAACATACAAAAATGCACAAAACGATAAGAGCTCTGTAACATGTGTGTATCAGACGAAGCAGAAAGGTCACTTTGAAGCAGAAAAAGACACTTGCAAGTTTCTGACCATGAGAATAGAATAAGGATTAGTCTACAGGTACAGGTCAGTGTCTACAGTTGTATTTCTGCTCTTTGGTTCCTACTAATGTCAGGCAACACACGCCCGCCTCAAAACGGATTTGCCCACCAAAACAGACAATAGTTTCCAAAAGGAAAACATGTCGACAAGCTGCATGACAAAAATAAAGAAGTTTTTAATGTAATCTTGATATTCTACTGACGCGGCGTCCATGCCCGGCCAACCCCACATACACAAATAACTCAAAGATGTACACACTGTTCTTCATGCCCCACACGTGCCCAAGGATATGCTTTTTTTAAAAAAAAGTCACTCACTAAGTGAAGCCTGCCATTTGTCAACACACCCCCTGTCAAACTGACATCCCTCGTTTCACCAAAGCCCGTAATATAGCATCAAATGCACTTTTAACAACTGTAGAAATTCGAGGAAAACAAGGGAAATCCACTTTAATACTGCCGGTTCTCTTACTCCCTAACCTGCTTCATTTGCATTGTATTCTTTGATCTACAGCAAATTTACTTTGCTCATATCCCGTGAAGTACGCATTCACTACACTCTACGGTGTCACAGTCGGTGCTACGCATGATCGATGTACATGCAGGCGATACTAGGCATTGCTATCCACACGCGATGTGGTCCTACAATAAAAACATTGTCAAGCCAAGTGTACATGGATGTCTCGTAGAGATGTACACACACACACACACACACACACACACACACACACACACACACACACACACACACACACACACAACACTTGACTATGAGCGCGTCGGTACTGAAATCTGCGCTAGCAGTGAGGTGGTTAACCGCGCCAAACATTATACCAGATTCCCCCAAAAAACAACCTGTATTTACAAGTTAGTTAGTTAGTTAATTAGTTAGGGCTTAACGCCGCGCAAGCAACATTCTGTGTTTACAACCTGACACTGAGGTAAGGAGGTACAGTATGCACATATACCATACTTGGACAGGCGATCAATCTACTAGTGATGACTGACAGCACGAGAAACTATATGATGTCATGCACGCTACCCCCTGTTTTGTCCGCACTTGTTATGGCGTCATGTGGCACAAATGCAAGTTATGGTCTGAATGTCAAATTCACCCTAAGTGAACTGACAGTGACACTGGCAGCCGGAATGCATACACTGTTCTGGAAACGTTTGTCAAAATAAAAATTAAAAAAAAATAAAAAAACACTGGGACAAGTTTTCATCGTACTCCTACAGAATAATGTTCCAGCACTTGCCAGTGGGGCAAGTTTTCACACTACATGTCCTTAATTTTTTTACAGAATGGGAGTGGAAGGGGAGGTCTCTCTTTAGACTTCAGAGTGCACACTGAGACTGCTCAATTTTGGTACTGTACCAGCATATGAAGGCGTGCCAATCTGTCAGCCTCGTCCTTGTATGGCTGCCGCTCTTCTGCTGTCATAGTTCGCCACTTTTCCCCCAGCTGCCTTGATATCTCGGCGTTGTTTACGCCTGGAAACTGCTGGTTTATCCGCCGACGTTCTTCCGTGGCCCACACCATGAAACAATTCTTAGGTCGTTTGATGTGGTGACAGTCTGTCGACTTCTTTACGGCTTTTGGAAACTCCATAGTGTTGTCCGAAGAACCAAGTTGTGACTCAAACCACGCGCTGCTCCCCTGCAATACCAGCTGACTGACGGTGGGGCGGAGCCTAATTTGACCATTCAATGGCATTCATTGCCGCGTAAGTCACTGCGCATATCTGTTGTCCGCACATGTCACAGCGAAGTCGAGCAGGAGTCTGTTCGTGTGGTAAGATCGCGTAAGATTGCGTCACCGTGTGTTGCCTCATGACACCCTCCTCCCTCCCCTCTGTCAACTTTCCTCGGCCACCCTCCGTTTTATCATCCCCCACCCCCTTTCCTCTTTCAGGACTGACCCCACCACCCCCCCCCCACCTCACCCCGGCCGACTGACTGGACCCGCCCCCAAACACGTGCTTTTCCTCGTCAGTTCTGCAGTTTCTTACCTTGCCGAAAATGTCACAGTGCGGCAGCCATCACAGTTTTGCAAGCAAGTCTGTCCAGTTCATACTTATGTACACTTGTCCAGTACTAGTATGTGCTAGCATGCACAACATGTGTGTGTGTGTGTGTGTGTGTGTGTGTGTGTGCGCGCGCGCGTGTGCTCGCGCGCTGAAACTAGAAGAGGGACGAAATGCATGGTACTCTACGGCGCTGTGTCCAGTGTGTGTTGTAGGTGATTCGTGTTTGATAGTGTTCGAAACCATTACTTATCTGTTTGTATAATGGTACCCCCTCCTTTTGCCGCAAGTCTTTGTTGTTTGTGTTCCCCCCCCCCCCCCCCCCCCCGCAATCAACATTATTTACATGATTACTCTTTCCTTGAAGGTAAGAATTTAATACACCGTCGTTCATGCAAAACTTGACGTACATTTCAGAAAGAGGGGCTGTCTCAGGGGCTTTGCTGTGGTCTTTGATATCACCGATACGTGGTGGAAAAGGACGTTAAACTTGTTTAATGTTCAACCGTAAGTGCACGTTCGAACGTAAGATCGGGTAGTTTAAGTCTCACGTTGTGAAGGACAAAAGTGGCCGGCGCGGCATCGGCTTCACCAGTCCGGCGGTGACTGACCCAGTCCGTCAGTGGCAACAGTCTACACCGACCGACACCGTAACACATGCATAGAATGAAATCAGCACAACTGAAGTGGTGAGCAAAGAAAACAAGGACATCCATCTCCGCCCATGGAATAATTTTATCGTCAGTGTGAATGGCGTGCTGCTTTGTGAGACTTTTCAGGCCGCGCTCACCAGTTTCCGATCACCAAAAAGATCATTTGTCGGACGTATAGTTTCGTAGCTAATAACTTGAGGATGTTTTCCGGACGCGAATGATTTTTTTTTTTTTTTTTTCTGAATGAAATCTGTGAAAAGGGCGGTTGGTATAAAACGTTCTAGTGCGAGTTCACAATCCACATGAAAGAGCAATCCGGCGTTTTCTCAACTTGACACATGTAGATGTGATTAACCCGCCCTACCCCAGGGGCCACGAATTAGTCGTCGCTTGCTCGGTGTAAAGCCCTAACTGCTGACTAACAAACCCTACCCTCGGGAGCATGGCTTTCACGGGTGGGACCCTCCCCCCCCCCCCACCCCCATCTCGGCCATCATCCCTGCCCGACCCTCTTGTCTTTCGCCGGCCACAGCTGCAATGACGAGTTCTTTCCCTTGGACCGCTCGGGAGGAGGGGGGGGGTGGGTGGTGTTATGGTGTATGTGAACGTGTGATCCTTTTCAGAGGGGTACAGGCAGAAAAGTCCAAACAAGTGCCGTGAACTAAGTCTCTAAATCTATCAGTCAGTTATGTTATTGTATTTGTTCTTGCAAAGTACTAGTACATTGTCTTAGAAGTTTAATAGTATCTCCCCCCCCCCCCTCCTATTCTTACAAAGTTCTACAAAGAACAGCTCTTGCATTTAGGGAAGTTGATGGCTGACCTGTGAGACTTACTACTGAGAGTTGAGTTACTGCATTGAGTAAGGCCTGTTATGTTATAATTCGCACAGTGACTTGTGGTAGAACAGAGACTGAGGTCCACAGATTTTCACGCTAATCCCCCCCCCCACCCCCCTCCAACACACACACACACACACCACACACACACACACACCACACACACACACACACACACACACACACACACTTAGTTAAAAACATTTGAAACAGTCAAAAAAGTGAATAAATGACATTAATACAGTAAGTATAGAGGAAGACCCACCCCCTTCAAGAATGAAAAAAAAAACCCCACAAACAACAACAACAAAACGACAAAAAAATTATTTCTGACATTAAACTGATCCTGAAAGCAATCAATGGAGACCTATGAGTATGATCACCCTCTCCACCCATCCCTCCACTCTCCCTCACTCCCAATCTGTACCACCACACCAATCCAACACTGAAAAAGCACACCCGCTTTCAGCCGCTATACATGTACTACATGTAATTTCAATGAATTCGGACACAATGTTACTGGCCGCATATTTCCACCCATGAACAGTATTAAAAGTTTTTTAATGCTACAAAGTTAACCTCATGTCAAAATCATATTGCCTGTACCTGATCCTGCCTACATTTCATTTGTTTTCAACCAACACTGTAACAGCCACCTAAAAATAAGAAAAACAACCATACACACACATCAACGCAAGTCAACGAACCAGCCCAACACACACACCGACCACCACAAACCTCATTCATCCTGTGTGGACTAAAAAAAAATCCCTAGGTTTGCTGTACCTGATCCTGCCTACATTTCATTTGTTTTCAACCAACACTGTAACAGCCACCTAAAAATAAGAAAAACAACCATACACACACATCAACGCAAGTCAACGAACCAGCCCAACACACACACCCACCACCACAAACCTCATTCATCCTGTGTGGACTAAAAAAAAATCCCTAGGTTTTCTATTTGACTTAGAACTTTAAAACGGTGCTATTTCTTACGACAGATCCTGGGTGTGAAAATATCTGATCCCAAGGTCTTTGATATCAGTGTGCACTGTTCTTGCATCTAAGACACCAGTATGCACTGTTATTGAACCTAAGACATCAGTATGCACTGTACTTGAATCTAAGACACTAGTTGTGTGCAGAACAGAAATCTGTTTTACAAGAAATAATTATGTGTACATGGTTGAGACATATATTACTTTTATTAGGAGCTGACTTACTGAATTTAAGCCTTATACGAAGGCTTATAAAGTAGGTGCCTCGTCTACATTCTTAAAGTATTTTGAAAATGATGGTTTTGTGTATGTACAACACAATCCCCCACCCCCACCCCCACCCAACAGATGTCTTGCCTTTGTGGACTGTCACATTCATTGAGTAACTCAGTGCTGTAACTAAACTGTTTAAACAGAAACGGAAACGGTAATGACTGCGAAGTGGTTACGAGTTAAGCAAATAAACGCGACACAAAAGGGACAGAAACCACTTAACTTTGACAAAGGACGGCACAGGTCGACGTTTCGGCTTACGCCTTCTTCAGGACATAAACAAATGGGACATAACTTCAACAAACAAACAAAAGGTAACTCTGCGGACGTACTGACATACTGTATGTCCGCAGAGTTACCTTTTGTTTGTTTGTTGAAGTTATGTCCCATTTGTTAACGTCGACCTGTGCCGTCCTTTGTCAAAGTTAAGTGGTTTCTGTCCCTTTTGTGTCGCTTTTATTTGTTTAAACAGAAAAAAACACCACCTTTCATTTACTCTTAGCTTCCACGTGTGGATCACCATAAGATGAATGATCAGAGCACACTCTGTCCCACTGCTGTTTCATTAAGTAAGGGGTACAACAAAAGTACAATAATACAAATGAATATACATGTACTGTAAAGTAGCGAAAAACAGCTATACATGCACCGAACCTGAACATTAACTACACTGCTCTGAACAGTTGCAATAAATGGAAGTACATGTAGTATGATCACTTTGAAGACCCTAGCCCCACCCCCTCCTCAAGATAGCAGCATGCACAATTTCATTGAGAAATGTGCTATATTTCAAGTTCCTCATAAATCAGCTTACTTAGGAAAGTCAAGTAAAACAAAGTAACTTTACTCTGCAAAGTTACTCTTTCCTTGTGCCTTTGAATCAGTTAGACCACACACTGCCCAACTGCCAAACGGTGAGTCTTGAATGGCTCCATCTGCAGATACAAATGTTATTCCAGCTCTGTTTGCATCACATTACTGGAAGTGTAGTCAAAGGAGGTCATCCTCCAATTCTCGCCAGTCTTCATCAATGCACATAATCATCTCTATCACTTGCCGATATATTGTGCTCCCTATACTCCCTATTCAGGGAGACTGAAATGGCATTACTGGTTTCTACACATGAAGTCAACTGGAAAATCTCTATCTCATAAAATTGCACTACCTGATAAATCTTCCCAATTGCAAATTTAAAGAAATGCCAGTACAGAGCAGCCCTAACACAACAGATGTCAGAAGCAAGAAAACTGGGAATGGGGTATGTGTAAGCTCACAAAGTTATCCAAAACAAAGCAAAAATTCATGAGACCAAGATCTTGATGTGGATGGATGTGTACAATGTGTAAGAAGATGAAAAATAATTTACATGAGAAAAGAAAATACACTTTCATACTTGTTTATACACTTCTAAAACAGACAGTGGTCTTGGTCACACTGAAACATATGTGCCAACCCTGTTGAGTTTGCTTTTTTTCACCACTGTCTTTTCATGAAAAAAGGGAGGGGGTGGGGGGGGTGAGGGTGCAGTATGCTGACTTTCATGTCAAAACACTGCACATTGCAAGCTCACACACTAGCAGACGATGCAGCTGAGGCCGACATGATTTCACTCTGACTGCACTCGAGTCTGCAGAATGTGGAGTATTCACGTACGTATCCAGCCAAGAGCAGCAGAAACCATGCTAGTCTAATCTCCATTGTCTGCATGTCACTGCAGAAAATCCCCCCTCTGTAAAACTATAACTTCTGCTCAGATCTATTGGGTCTTCTTTTAACTGATATGCAACTTATGGAACTTACAAGTTTACATCACTGCACAGTACTAAAAAGAAATTTATATGAGTAAACTGTTCGTACAAACCACTAGACCTATCTCCCATACTTCCCATAGTTCATTCAGACAGAGACATGTTATGTATGTCTCTGATTCTGAAACACGCCTACCTCTGAAGACAGCCTGCCATCACTTGCGCCATTAAGGTACTTTCCCCTGAAAGACTCAGTGCCCCAGAGAGTACGCTGTAGTGACGAGTTCTTTCCCTTGGACCGCTCGGCTTCTTGTGTTCCTCGAGTCAATCGCCCGCAGCTGAACGCGGCCGGCATGGCCTGTGAAAATCTCGGACTCCCCAAAGCCGTGTTTGTCATCTAGCTAAGAGAATCGGATTAAAGCGTTGTAATCTCAGAGTAGAAGAGGTGACGTTTCAAAGATATCTGCTTTTCTAAAAGGACTGGTGTGTTTTACTACTGACAGTTTCAGTTACTCCAGTTACGTCAAATAAACCAAAAATGCGCGGAAAGTGCGTCATTCCGAACATTTGGAACTCAGTATACCTTACGGCTGGTTTTGGGCCGGGGTGAAATTGTGTTTTGCTTGGATCTAATCACGTAAAAAAGGATCACATAGAAAAACATTTCCGCGAAGTATATGCATATTTTGTGGCGTGCGCGGCGTTAATCAGTCACAACTGACCTCGCTCACTTACTCCCACGCCACGAGGTGGTAGGAGACTGTCCTAAAAGGGCCCCGGCTGGGGCCAAATATTTGTACTGGCTTTTTCATCGTTGCCCAGTCTTTGATATCACCCTATGTGGTGGAAAAGGACGTTAAACTCCCAACACCCACCCACCCTAAAAGGGCAGGTTATCGGGGAATGGGGATATCTACCCACGAGAACGATTCAAGTAAGCTCTATTTACCTCAGCTCAGAAGCTCAAGGCACGTGGAGGCTTTAGTGGGGAGGTGGACGGTGCTAGACACAGCTTATCAGGCAATACCCGTGTCAAAAGTTGCAAGTCGTCTTTGGAAGGTGCCGGCTTAGTTTTTCAGTCCCACTCCAGATGTCCGTCGGCGCGACAGTTGCGGCATCACTAGTCGTGACCACGACACCCCCCCCCCCTCCCCCCTTCCTCTAGTTACATACACGTGCCAAGGATTTCGTCAGTCAACTGTGGAGAGCGTCGGCCGCTGTGTTTCGGCGAGACGCGGGTTGTCACAGTTTGATCATGTGTGACCACAAACCCTACGGGGTTTTTGGCGAGTCACTTGTGTAACGAAGGGAGTCTATGTAATAACCCTCCGTCGTCTGTGTGTGTGTGTGTGTGTGTGTGTGTGTGTGTGTGTGTGTGTGTGTGTGTGTGTGTGTGTGTGTGTGTGTGTGTGTTTCTGTCTGTCTGTCTGTGTGTCAACAGTAAACCTTAACATTAGCATTTTCTCAGAATCTACAAACAGCGGAGATACCAAACTTGGCATGTAATGCTGATAGAGAGCCATAAGACCTTTCAAGATATGTCAGTTTGAATCACCTTGACTCAAAATTTCACACTGGCGTTTTCTCGGAATCTGAAATCACCACATGTTTTAAACTTTGCATGATGATAGACATCGATAAGAACTTGAAAGACATACCTGTTTTCAATGACCTTGCATAGAACTTCTCGTGCTGGCGTCGGAAAGTGAGTGACGTTAAACGGCCAGACATACTATTTGACGTCATTCGTCAGTTTGGGGTTTTGCGTGTACAAAGAGGCACGACATAGGTTACATACATGTACTTTCTTACATAATCAACATACTTGATGTCAGTCTTTCATCTCCGCTAAACATCTCTCATATTACACAATCGGACGCGCGTACACAGTCATACACACACACACACACACACACACACACACACACACACACACACACACACACACGTGTACACATACCCTACCAAAATCACATGAAACGCATACCCACACAAACCCTAAGTCTGAATTAGTTTAAATTGCGTTGTATTTTTTACTGTTGACAGCATGAAAACGGGCTCTGAACAGAGTAAGTTTTAAAAGTGATCGCTCTCATACTTTTGGTGTAAACCGTGGCCGTACCTCGTTTGACGGCGCAGGTAAACCCATTCAAAATCGCTCAAACTGTATCTAGATAATGATTGTGTCTCTGGTGCCATAAAATATTTGTATAAAAAAGATGAGATACATACTTTTAAACCGAATTTTTACCAGGTCTAATTGCATTGAGGGGTGGGGTGTGGGTGGGGAGGGGAGAGAGGGTAGGTGTGGGGTTGGGAAGGGGGGAGAGGAGACGATTACTGCATGCTTCTTATATCAACTGTGATAATTTGTTAAGTTCTTGTACATGCCAAACGGCCCAATGGGCTCGCCTTCACGAAATCTTTTGACGAGCGCTGTTTCCAGTTTACCACCCCGGTTCCTCTTCTTCTTGTCTGGAACTGACTGCTAGCGTGAGACCGCGGCAAGCTGCTCTGGCATATTTCAAATCAGACCTTAAGACTTACCTGTGTCAACCTGCCTTCTGTTGATTCATGTAACCGTGGTGCCTGCTGTTTTAGAATGTGTTTTATGTGCGTGTGTGTGTGTGTGTGTGTGTGTGTGTGTGTGTGTGTGCCTGCACAATGTGTTAATGTATTTTCAAGAATTGCGCTGTATAAATGTGATTTATTTTTATTATTAGAGGGCAAGACCGGTGTGCTGTGATGATGAAGCATCTCTTCTCATGACGGAATAATTTGAAATATGAAGACTGTTATCGTGAGAGAGAGAGAGAGAGAGAGAGAGAGAGAGACTGTGGTGTTTGTCATAGTTTTTGATTGTCATGTAAGCGAGACAGTCAACAATGTGTGTGCGTTCGTGTGTATGTTACAGTACAGCTCCATGTCAAACCAAATATGTTTGTGGTGTTCAGGTGTAATCATTGTGAAATGTGTACAAGGTGTTCCTTACTCTGCATTTCATTTCAGTTTGTGTAGATCACACCCAACACACACACACACACACACACACACACACACACACACACACATTCTACTGAAAAGCAAAGCCATGATAACAGTGAATTATTTTGTTTTCAACATTTTATTACCAAAAAAGACAGCGACATCTTTTGAATGCGAGTCTTTTGAAAAAATACTGTATACAAAAAAAATTGTCATCATTTGATGCGAATAGTTTGCCTTCAAGTTTTGCTCTCCATCAAGATAATAATATTACTCTGTACATTATCTTCGTTCTCTCTCTCTCTCACACTCTCTCTCTCTCTCTCACCCTCTATTCGTTGAACAAAATTCTGGCTTCACCTCTCGCACAACGTGTCCACTATGATTTTGCACAACAGAAACCCGAACAGCCCACAGGTACCAACTCTTCGTTGAACAAAATATCGCGTTTCACTTCTCGCACTACATGTACATGTAAGGAGTAAGTTTCTCCAATTCACACAAGATACCCGAATAGTGTATAGGCATTAACTCTTTCCTTTCTGGATCGGTCTCCGCCCTCTGCGTTTTGTAAAAAGGATGTTGTTGTTGTTGTTAAAGTGATGAATGTTTTTTTCAAATTTTTGCCTTTTTCTTCGATATGTTTGAAAAGACGTTTTATCAATCTCTCTTTCTCTCTTTTTGTTATAGAACAAAAACAAAATAAAACGTTACATCTCTCGCAACAAAATTCCGTCTTGTGTCACCTCTCGCATTACGTGTACATATAGTGTGTTAGTTGCTCCATTTTGCACAACAAGAGATTCACCGTACCAGTATCGACTCTTTCCTTTCTAGCTCTGCCCATCATCATGTCACAATAGTTTTTTTTTTTCCATCTGATCCGTGCTTCAACTGACAGCTCATACAACAGTAATAACTTATGGCTACATAAATCACACTTATGGAAAACATACATCACAATATAACTAGATGCGTTATAGCAATCTACCGAACATAATAGTAAAAGTTCTACTATTTTCTCAACAGCCTTGACAAAGACGATTGTACAGCTTGGCGTTTCTTCAACGTCACAGACACGCACATAAGTCAAGTTTGAGCGACTGAAAGTGGAAAAAGGCTGTGAATTCAATAAAAACAACTACAATGTATAAGTGACAGCACACTGAACATCATCTACAGCATTCAATCATTCATTAGCATATGAAAATGACGGCATGATGTATTTGAAGTGGAAAAAGGCTGTGAATTCAAACTAACTACAATGGGATAAGAGACAGCATGCTAAATTCCATCTAAAGCATTCAATCATTCATTCCTATGTGAATTTTTTATATAAAAAGTACAGCCAGTGTGATCACAAAAGCATGACAAAGTTTGAATCTGATGGACATTACGGTGATTATGTACACAAGTTGATACCCCAAGGATTATGCATAAGTTTATCAATCGATACGCTTCGGCGCGGCTGCACCGTTATATAGTAAAAGCCCTGAGGTTTTTGTGTAATTATTAGCATAGCAAAATATACGTTTTGTGTCTTGCTACCAAAAAAAAAATCATCTCAATAAGATTCTAATCCGTAACTGTGGAGGAAAAAAGTCACAATGAGCACGATTTTACACAGGCACAGAAGGGTCCTCTGTTACAATGTTCAGAAGAAAAATTCGACTGAGGGAAATCCATTTCGTGCATCCAAATGCTTTGCGCATCCTCTGTTCCGTCATCCAGTCACAATCAGACCGCGTCATTGACTCCCAAGGCGGCGGAGGCACTCAGGCGTAACGGTGGCACAGATTCTTCATGCTTGTTCGCAATCAGTCAATTTGTCAGTCGGCTTTCCCGCACGGACACTGAGCACGCTTCTTAGTATTGTCGACACAGCCAGGCACATTTGATATAAGTTTCGAGAGGGAATTCAGTTGGGGAGTTAGTAGCTATGGAAAGAAAAAAAAACCAAAAACAAACAATTCCAATAGCTGCAATTGCGAAGAATTTCTCTCGAATTCAAATCACAACACCCTTTTCATTTTCAGGCACTCGCATTCAGCTTCAGGTCACATCTGTCCGTTTCCTGCTAGCCGAGAGACACTGGCGATAGTCCAGTTCAATCATTTCTGGTAGTAACTATCCACACAGCGCAGAAAAGTTCCAGCGCACTTGAACACAACCACAAATTCATAACAAACACAACCTCTCACGTCTGTGTATAGCATATACACACAACAGGTTCTCTCTCTCTCTCTCTCTCTCTCTGAGTCAGTCTCTTTATTGCGGTATAAAAATAGTCTCTAAAAAATTGGTCCACTCGTCAACACTTGGTCTCCAGAGGTTGTAATCTTTTGCGATCGCGTGTTTGTCTGCGTGTTCCAGACGCGCGTACAGTCTGTCCGTCAGTCTCTGTGCGTGATAGAAGGGAAGGAGGGGGTGATGGGGGAGGGCGGAAGGGAAGTGGAGGGCGGGCAGGGGGAAGTAGGGGGTTGGGTGGGTGAATTACTGGAGAGCCGGAGTGGTTCAAGGTGGTCATCCACCCTCACCCCCCCCCCCCCCCTCGGCAGGATTGTTGTTGAGTAGTTTATTCAGTTTGCACTTTGCCCATACTTGGCGACAATTAAGAAAAACAATATTATTTGTGGGTGGCGGGGACGTTCTGCCTCCCTTCAAGATCCACCCATCCGTAGGAAAAGAAGGGGGGGGGGGAGCGATTGGATAACGATTCACATCAATCGAGACCCAACGCTGGCATACCGTTGTCAGAGAGCGGGTGGTGAGGGAGGTATCGTTTGGTAGTGGATGAAGGGGGAGGGGTAGGGAGAAAAAAACAAACACAGGAATTCGTTTTGTTTACCCACATACCGGGTTGAACACAGATCTAAAAGCGGTGGCACCAAAAGCGGCCGTTAAAGTTCACAGTGCAGTAAGAATAACAACCAACCGTAATCACACACGCCTCGATTTCAGTCACACTTTGGTTTCAGTCACACCTTGATTTTAAGTCACATTATCAGCTTCTCACTCAGTCACACTCACGCACATACACACGCACAGCACTGATACTAAACGGTTCCCGTTTTAGCGTTCAAATAGAGGGGAAGATTTCAGTGTCCATCAAGAACCGACTGCCAGTACTAGACAGCATGTCCTCGCACTGAACGGGAAAGTCAGTTTCGAAGGTAGAAGTCGCTGCTGGTGTAGCGAACAGATCCTCGGGAAGATCCTCTGGGAGATCCAGCGGGTTCATGTTGCAGACTTCGCTGAAACCAACTAGATCACCCAGTTTAATGTCATCCAGATCACTCATGGGGTCGAACCCGTAGCCAGCTGATGACGCGGCCGATGGGACCAAGGCGGGTTGAGCGACTGTGGGAAGCAAGGCGGATTGTGAGACCGTTGGGGCCAAGGCGGTTTGAACGACAGTGACGACGGGGTAGACGATAGACTGGGGCGGGGTGCCAGCGCGCAGCATGTCGTCGGGAGGCGTATTCACTGGTGTCTCATACAAGCTGTCACCAGGATGCATGCGGTCCGGGGACGGGGACGTGGAAAACATGACCGCCTGACCGCCGGCCACGTCCTGGGTGCACGGTGGAGGGGTCAGCTCGGCCACCTCCAGCTTCACTGGCACGTTCTTGCTGGCCATGATGCCTGCTGCCAGAGAAGGAACGCTGGCTGCCCGCATGTTCGCTTTATACTGCTGGTCGATTTTGATGTTCATAAAGCTTCGGTTAGCTTCAGCAGCTGCGGCGCCCACCACGGTCTTTTTCCCACCCGTCTTAGCGTTGGCCACTCTGAAGGGCCGCTCCTCGGACGGAGTTTGAAGCATGGCCTGAATGCTGCTTATGACGGGTTCCGCCACCGCGGCCGACTGGCCACGTGACGAGTTTTTTCCCTTGGACCGCTCGGCGCGAGCTCCGCTGGCTTTCGGGGCTGGCTTGGAGACTCGCCCGCTGTCTGTCTTCACTGGCTTTGCTGCTGGTTTTGTCTTCTTGCGGGGCTTATATTTGTAGTCCGGGTATTCCTAAAAATGAAAAAGAGAAAAAAAAACGATAAGAGCTCTGTGATGTATGTGTAACGGACTAAGAAGCAGAAAGAACGCTTGTAAGCAGCAAAAGAAACATATTTGCACTTAATCCCCTGAAGTACGCATGCACTACGCTCTACGGTGTCGGTTGCTACGCCTGATCGAGAGAGGGGGAGGGGAGGGGGAGAGAGAAGGGAAGCGGCAGAGAGACTATAGAGAGAGTAGGGCAATGCATTTACATCAGTACATGTGGACGATATTAGGCACTGGCCGGCGTTCTGGGAGTTCCCAATTAATGAATAGAGCAAGTTATCATCCTGTTTCACAGTCTTACTAATTAAAGACAGACGCATGTCTCGGACTTCAAATGTGAAGCAGGCTTCATCAGTACGGAGTGTTGTTCAACGTTCCTGGGTTTCTTTCTTCGTCTGCACTTTAGTTATCGAGTAGTGACAGACGCAGCATCTACAGTTACGATACAATGCTTCACTCGCTCGTTTCGGCACGACAGCTGCACTGACTGACCTACAGAGTAAGATTTCTAGGAAAAGTTCAGTGTCACTGTCAAGGTTAGTCAGACGTGTGTATCTCGGTGCTATGGCGGGAAGTCAAATACAACACATGGGAAGAAAACGCTAGAATTCTCAATGGGGAAAGGTGCACGGAGTACGATGTGTGCTTTCCAAGAGCTTTGCTGTTCAACGGTCAGACAAAATCAGGAGGTATCCCTGTTTAACGGTCAGACAATATCAGGAGGTATCCCTGTTTAACGGTCAGACAATATCAGGAGGTATCCCTGTTCAACGGTCAGACAATATCAGGAGGTATCCCTGTTCAACAGTCAGACAATATCAGGAGGTATCCCTGTTCAACGGTCAGACAAAGTCAGCAGGTGTCCATGTCAAACGGACAGCACTGACCAACCACGGCAACTTTGCGATCGCGAGTACTCCGCGTCCATGAATTTCAAAACATTTTGCTGTGAGTATGACCCCCCCTCACCATAACGTTTCAGAGCGGGTACACCGAGACTGCAGGGCAAACGATATGCTTGCATGATCGCTTGAACAGAGGATAACATGAAGTATCAGTTTGCAAAATTCGCCAGTACACAGGGAATGAGACTGTTCGCAAAGTAAAAGTTCAGTTACTGTACCTTCATGTGAAGTCGCCGTAGTCTCTCGGACTCATCGATGAACGGCTGCCTCTCTTCTGCAGTCAGCGTTCTCCACCTCTTCCCCAGCCTCTTGGAAATCTCGGCGTTGTGCATTTCAGGGGTCCGTTCGGCGATTATACGTCGTTCGTGTTGTGACCACACCATGAAAGGATTCATGGGTCGTTTGACGTGGTCGGCCTGCTTCTTGCACTGGGTAGCATCCGAGTAGGGCGTGAGAGAGTCTTCACGGACGCTCAAGGATCCGAACACTATCCCAGTGCCAGCTGATGGGGTGCTGCCTGAGCTAGTTGATGGGGCTGGTTCAGTTTTGACATCCTGATACACTGTTTCGGAGAACTGGGGGCTGTTCGGACGTGGCACGCCGATGATGTCAGCGTACTGCTCCACAAAAATGCCAGAGTAGAGGAACTCCGAATTCTGGGGTCCGAAGTCTGTGTTGCTGAAGTCGCTATCCGAGTCAGATACGGAGGAGTCTGGACTAGCGGGGAATTCCATGGTGAAAGGCATGAAGCACTGCGCATACAGTCACTGAGGAAAATATCACGAGGAAAGCACTGTCATCGAAATCGTTCACCACTTGTCACACAGGCGAGAGAGAAAATGCAGGCTGATGTGTAGTGAGGATCACAGAAGTGATAGTAACGTGTCTTAAGTGAGTGCAAACGTTCCGAAGCAGAGCGAGGTTCTGAGTCAAACCACGCGCTGCTCGCCTTTTTGTGCCCTACAACGCCAGCTGACTGACGGTGGGCGGAGCCTAGCTCGACCAAACGCTGGCCCGCAAGTCACTGCGCATGTCCAATTCCCGCACGTGTTAAAGCCGAGCACGAGTCTCTGTCTGTAGTAAAGATTGCACGTGCTCGCTCCCGACACCCTCCGTCCCCCCCCCCCCACCATCCTTTTCGCCCCCCTCTTGTCCGCCCCAAGCCGCCCCCCCCCCCTCCTTCGTTTCTGTTTCCTTGAAAATGTGCAGTCAATTTGCGAGCAAGTCTGTCTTCGTCAACCTGGGTACGTTCAGTACTATGATGATTGTGCCAGCGTTCGCACGAAAAACCGTGCATTGTTTACGTTTGTGCTCTGTGTGTGTGTGTGTGTGTGTGTGTGTGTGTGTGTGTGTATGTGTGTGTGAGCGAGCGTGCACATACGGGAAGGGAGTGCATTGTACTCTTTCCTCTAGGGCAAGATTTGTCTACACTGTCGTTCATGCGAAACGTAGAGTTCAGAGAGAGAGAGACAGAGAGGGGATCTCAGGGTCTGTGCTGAGAGAGAGAGAGAGGCGTGCGCTTGGCGAGCGAGCCGAGACTAGAGCGAGTCGGGACTCCACTGACTGGCGGGCGGTAGACAAGCCCCAGCTGTCGATAACCAGGTCACGGCGTGCTAAATCAGGCCAAGTGACGCGCCGCTGTGCCGCTGCTCTCTCTCTCTCTCTCTTCCCCACTGCTTTGACCTGGTTTAGAAAATCGCCCTTCACCGATAACACCCCCCCCCCCTCTCTCTCTCTCTGTACACTGTTCTAGTTCTTGGATTGTTTGCAGGCCATCTTCGGTTATTAGCGTAATTCTAACGTTCAGCCGGTCGTGTACGTAGGTGTAGCAGGGTAGAATTTAGGACTGTGATTAAAGCGTTCAGGCGGTGCAGCTTCAGTGACTCAGTGAAACAGGTCACGCACGGCATGCTGAGGTTTGTTTTGTGCAGAATCAGCAAAGTTAGAATGAACACTGAGGGCAGCGCGTAGTGAACAGTAAACTTCGGAGTTCCCACTACCCATTCCTCGCTGTGTGTCTGTCTGTTTCTCTCTGTCTCTGTCTCGTTTTTTTGTTTTTTTTTGGTTTTTTTTTTTTTTTTTGGGGGGGGGTTGTTTGTTTGTTTGTTTGTTTGTTTGTTGTTGTTGTTTTTTTTTTTGAACGTAGATGTAGTCTCTTATACAGTTGCGATTTTTGTTTGTTGTAGTTTTTTTTCTTTTTTTTTTCATTTTTTGGCTTATATTTAGTTGTTTGCTTCATGATTGTCCTTGACTGTTTGTTTGTTGCTTCATTTTTTTTTCTTTCTTCTTCTTCTTTCTTTCTTTCTTTTTTAATTTAGAGTAGCAACGGCAAGTTTGAAAATGGTAACTGTGCCAATAGCTTTACCGTTGATAAATAAAGGATCATTGTCATTGTCATTGTCATTGTCTCTTGCCAATTTCTATGCCAATTTTGATGTGTGTGTGTGTGTGTGTGTGTGTGTGTGTGTGTGTGTGTGTGTGTGTGTGTGTGTGTGTGTGTTTCTTATATTGCAGTTGTTGTTTTTTTGTTTTGTTTTGTTTTTTACTCATGTGTATGTTTTCCACCTTTCATAGTCTTTTCTTTAGTCATTTTGTAGTGCCTTTTTTGTGTAGCAACGGCTGATTGAAAACTGACCAATGCATGGCCAAATCTATTCCGTTGTAAAAAAAGTTCGTTCGTTCGTTCGTTCGTTCTCTCTCTCTCTCTCTCTCTCTCTCTCTCTCTCTCTCTCTCAGCCTATTATAGAGCACGTCTGTCGCAGAACAGGCAGCACTTACAAGGGCTCAGGGTAGACAATCAGCTTAGAGAGCTGGTTTAGAAAATCGCCCTTCACCGATAACACCCCCCCCCCCCTCGTCACCGATAACACCCCCCCCCCCTCGTCAACAATACAATATAAGAGGTTTAAAAAAAAAGTTCTTAATAATCATGTTATGTAAATGGAGGTCGGTTGAACACTGACATTGATACACTGAGGGTCTTCTATAATGCCCATAAGAACTGAAATTGGTTATGGTGATGAAGTTTGAGATCCTCACTGACTGACTCGAGCAGGTCCGTCTAGGCCGGAGCCCCAGGGTTTCTCCATCAGCGTTTCAACCCACCAAAAACTAAATGTATAGACCAGTATAGCCACTCACCAGAAACACCAGCTCTCCCGTCATTCTCTCAGTCCGCCGGGGGGGGGGGGGGGGGGGGGGGCGGGAGGAGCCGGGATAGCCGAATGGTAGAGCGTTGGATGCTCGGGTCGTGAGTTCGAATCCCGTCAGTCTGGGACCAAACATTTGTGCTGGCCTTTTTTTTTTTTTTTTTTTTTTTTCTCGTTGTCCCGTCTTTGATATCACCCGTATATGGTGGAAAAGGACGTTAAACTCCTAAACACCCACCCACCGACCCTCTCGGTCCGTCCCTGAAAGACTGACGATCACCATGAGACGGTTGCTCAACAGTGTTTGCAAGGGCTCACAGTAGACAATCAGCTTAGAGGGCAGGTCCACGTCAATCAACAAGTGTAAGAGGGTTTCTGTTTAAAAAAAAAAAAAAAAAAAAAACGATTTCTGACTGTTATGTAGACGGAGATTTCACACTGACATTGATACACGTAGGATGGTTCGAGCACTGTTCATTTGAATTTGTGTTGGTTTTGGTGTATATTTGTGCCTGTTATCTCACTGCTTATAGAGATTCGGGCGTTGCCTTTAGTAACGTTGTTTTTCTCCCTACATTACGTGATGTTTCATTGTTCTCCATTCCATGGCCCCTCCCTGTTGACGTGCGCGCTTGATGCTGTGCGTGTGTTCCGTCTCCTCCGTCAACGCGGAGTCTGCACGTGGACTTGACTCGATCTGGTGAGGAGAAAATCCCAAACCAAGTTCCTCCTCACCATGTGATTCGAACGCGGGTCCCCGGAATCCGCGGACGGACGCCTCAATCACCAGACCAGATTCCCTTAACTTTGATTGAAGCCTCCCACCCCCCCCCCCCCCCCCCCCCACCTACCCCCCCCCCCCCCCCACCTACCCACCCACCACCACCCTCACGATAACAACGCACCTGCATGACGAGTGTTCTTGTCACATGCGTTTGACAGGCATCCGGTGCAGTTCTTTTAGAATGGGAGTTTCATGGTCAGATTTTTTTTTTTCTTTCTACTATTCCATTCGCACATGCGTCAGCAGTGTGGGATGGTTCGAGCACTGTTCACTTGAATTTGTATTCATGTCTGTTATCACACTAGTTAAATTAACGCCGCTGTAACTTGGCTGTTTACGAGACAGAAGGGTGTTTCATTAGACCGTTGCGACCGTTTTCGCGACTTTTTAGATTCTAATATTAGAGAAATACGACTTTCTTTGGGCCTAAGGTCCATTCAGTTTTGAAAAGACCGGGACGTGAAAAACAACTGAATTGATAAAAATAGCATCCAATCATCGCTGTCTACCTGGTCCTCGGTCCGCAACCAAATAACGGCGTCTGCTCAGTACGCGGTGCACTGACTTCTAGACCAACTTGGGCTACGTACCATAGATGCAAATTTGGAGGAAAACGCTATATATTCCTCTTACACATAATGTTGCAGATGACAACCTAGAAATGCTTTAAAATTCACCCAAAAAACAATTCACAAATATCAGGCAGCCACAGACTCATGTGTAGAGTAAATTTCAACAAATTGCAATATTCCGTTTTTGTTTTTGTTTTTGGCAGCGTTGGCAGCGACCACATACCCCCTCATTCCACGGTCGTCTGCTGGCTCCTGTGCCAGCCGCGCATGAATACAAATAGTCCACAAGCCAGGCTCATTTTCCCCTAACTATACCACTACCTGGCATGAAACTTGTTTCCAAAGCCAACAAAAAGCACCAGATTGCCATTTACTCTGCACATAAATTTTAAAAGGGGCAAAGATTTTCTACTATATTTAGCGTAGTTCTACTACATGGCCCGGAAGCTAATACTGGTCTGTAACCTTGTACGGTGACAGGCTGCTACTGATCCAAGTGACTGATTCCGCTGAAGCACAGACTTCAGATTCAGCGAATTTGATGAAAGGTGTTCCTCACGCTGTTGTATGCCGGCTTGTCGTAGGTATGGAGACTTTAAGATTATCGGGCGATGTCTCTGGTACGGTGCCACCAGTTGTTGGGCTTTCCCCTACGTACATGATGTTGAACCGACTGGTTTCCAATCCGCGGCTCCTCCTACATAGCTTGAGAGACCATCAGAACTACGTATGAACTGAAAGATTGTGATGATAGACACCACGAAAACTAGACAGCTCAAAGACGACCTGTGAGCATCAAAATCACTAATATTGCGCCTTTGCCATCTTTTTAACAAATAATAATACATAGTTTTTATAGAGCGCTATTCTCCAAAGACTCGCTGTGTTTAAAACACACACACACACACACACACACACACACACACACACACACACACACACACACACACACTATTTACATCCCCTCTGACATACAATTTGGCAGTGCGACGAACTCGTGGTACACAGAGACATCTTTTTCTCTCTGCTACTACCAGTTCTGCCCCGCCTTGAAGAATAAATGAGAAGCCTACGATGGTTTCATTCAATCTTTTCTCTCCACTCCATGTGTGTTTGTCAAACTGACGTTGCACCAACACAGTTTATCAGGCCTTAATTCAGTTACGTCATGATGAGAAATGCACCGGGTCCCAACCTATCACCCTCCTTCTACGACCCTCTGACCCCCTCCCAGCCCCACGGGGGCCTTAAACCGCTGAACCCCAACGCCCCCGGGAGGCCACGGAACCGGGGGTCAAATCTCAGCGTGGGGTAAAGAGCCCAGCGGCCGCAGGATGTTTTCCTGCTTAACTTCTGCCCAAGGACGGCTGGTGGCTCTGAAATAGGTCGGCCCAGTGGGGTCAAATGTATGGAGAGAGACTAGGACAAAACTAGCCAGGCTAAACGGAGACCTATAAAACTAAACGGCAATACAAAACGGCAATTGATACTTCCGACCTAATGCCTGAGACTAGAACTCTAGTCTCAAACTAGTACAGACTCTTTTCAGTCATCGGACCCCAGCTCTAGCATTTAGTGCGGCGAAACTGTGTAAATGCGACCCCTAGCCTACGGTAGGAGGGGAAAGAAAAAAAAATATGCGCACAGTGTTCCCGATTACGCGCAGGTGTGCGTATTTGTACGGCACAAAACTCTCAAATTGACGCACAAATTTGAGAACAGTGCGTCACAGGAGACGCACGTTTTTTTGGGGGGGTCTCGTCGCGACAAAGTATTCTTTCCAACTCTCCCCAGGAAACTCGATCAACAAAAAGCGAACAGTTCCAGCATCGCACTGATTTCCGCTGAGCCATTGTGCGTAACCCTGGCAGACAGAATCTTATGTAGGGACCCTCCAAATTTACGAAAAGACCCTCAAAAATATGGAGGGAGGTCCCAAGGACCCTTGTATTTTTCGAATCACAGGAAACACTGCGTATTCCAATTTACCATGATTCATGAATATTCATAATCCCTTCAGCTGCTGACAATGTCAATGACCTTTTCTTTATCAGCAGCAAAGTTATTGGCACCATATACATTTTCAAACTTTGTCGTTGAAGCTGCTAATCTGAGTTAAAACAATAACAAAACACAAGCCTTGGGCAGAAGTAAAGTGGGTACAGAAACCCCGCGCCCAGAGCAGGCGGAAACCGAGGGAGAGATGGGAAAGAAGACTTGTGAGACACGCATGCGCACGACAGCCTGCTTCGTCGAAGAATCATCTGCACTCGCTTTCTCTCCCGTTGGATGACAAATGACGTTTTGCCAATTAACGACGGGGCTGGTGATTAGGGCCTTCTCTAATCTCGGCCTAGTCGAGAGGAGCTTTGAACGGAACGCGGGTGAGAGGCGGTGAGCACTCTCATCATGACAGGGAGGGCAGACAAAATGGCGGAAAGTGTTTCAGGTGTTACTCCGATTCTTCTTCTCGTTCTTCTTCTGCGTTCCTTCGACTCTGCCTCAGACGGCTAGGTTTTTAGAACACAAATGATCTTCGTGTGATCTCGGGCACATGTCGCAAAACCGTGTCGCGATTTCTGCAGTTTGGGGTTCCGTGACGTATTTGCACCCATTGCGGCAATCATATGCTTTTAGAATATAAGTTAATTAGTTAGTTATTTAGGGCTTAACGCCGCGCAAGCAACAAAGACTATTTCGCGGCTTTACAGAGTCCCTTACTGCGAGCTTAAAACATGATGTGAATATTATACATTAAAAATGAAAATAAACATACAATTCCACTAGTAACCTCGGAATAATTAAGCGGTTGAAAACTTGGCCAAAAAAATTTTTGTTTTGTTTTCTTTTCGTTTCGTTTCTTCGGATCGCGGGTAATTTGCGTTTGTTTATATGTTAATTGGTTGGTGGATTGGGTCGAACTTTTCCTGTGATCGAGCAGTATGTTCTAGTTACAGGTTTTACGTCACGACATGACGCAAAAAAAACCAAACAAACATAATAACTTACGTCACGACAGGACGCGATTTGATCTCATAATTATGGGAATAGGGAAATATGTCTATGTCAGATCAGTAGCACCGAGTGTTTCCTATAAGTTTAGCACCGTCAGGACAGTGTGTTTCCGAAGAGCATCACGGGGCATTTTTCTTTCCGGAACGTCTGTAGCAGAGCTTTCAGTTTGTCGGCGTGAAAGAAAGGGGCATCTTACGAACCAGATCACGCCTTATCAGCAACACGTCACTGAAGACGTGTGCATGCGTATATTCATTACATACGACCTTACGTAAGAGCAATGGTGGGGAGGCTTTTGAATCGGATCAGCACCTGAAACACCCCAGGCCGTTTTAATTACCCCCTCGTGATCACGTCCCAGGAATCGTAGCGTCTCCGAGTCTGACTCACCCTGGGAGCTGATCACAGTCATGCTGAGTGCTTTCTCATCACATTGGCGTGTCCCAGTTTTGGTGGGGACTCATGAGTCTGCACGTGCGAACCGGGGACACCGACACACACACACAACAGAAAATGCAAGCCGGGGAAACGCCCTTGAATTTGTTTGTTTGTTTGTTTGTTTGTTTGATTGTTTTTCTTTCTTTCTTTAAACAGTTTCATTCTGATATTCTGACAAAGTTCGACGATCGCCATCACACTGAAATTTCACAATACAATCTATGAGGGTGTTCAGTCAGACAAAATGATAAACAATGTTTGTTTTTGAATAGTAAGTGGCAGAGCCGTAGCAGCAGTAGTAGTAGTAGCAGTAGTAGTAGCAGTAGTGGTAGTAGTTAGTAGTAGCAGTAGTAGTGGTAGCAAAGCAACAGCAGTAGTAGTAGTAGTAGCAGTAGTAGTAGTAGCAGCAGTAGTAGTAGTTGTTGTTGTAGCAGCAGTAGTAGTAGTAGCAATAATAGTAGTAGCAGAGCAGCAGCAGTAGTAGTAGCAGTAGTTGTAGTTGCAGCAGCAGTAGTAGTAGTAGCAGCAGCAGTAGTAGTAGTAGCAGTAGTTGTAGTTGCAGCAGCAGCAGCAGTAGTAGTAGTAGTAGCAGCAGTAGTAGTTGTTGTTGTTGTAGCAGCAGTAGTAGTAGTAGCAATAGTAGTAGTAGCAGAGCAGCAGCAGAAGTAGTAGCAGTAGTTGTAGTTGCAGCAGCAGTAGCAGTAGTAGTAGTAGCAGCAGCAGTAGTAGTAGTAGTTGTTGTTGTAGCAGCAGTAGTAGTAGTAGCAATAGTAGTAGTAGCAGAGCAGCAGCAGAAGTAGTAGCAGTAGTTGTAGTTGCAGCAGCAGCAGTAGTAGTAGTAGCAATAGTAGTAGTAGCAGAGCAGCAGCAGAAGTAGTAGCAGTAGTTGTAGTTGCAGCAGCAGCAGCAGTAGTAGTAGTAGCAGCAGTAGTAGCAGTAGTGGTAGTAGTAGCGGCAGTAGTAGTAGCAGCAGTAGTAGTAGTACTAGCAGCAGCAGTAGTAGTTGCAGTAGTAGTAGTACTAGCAGCAGTAGTAGTAGCAGCAGTAGCAGTAGTACTAGCAGCAGCAGCAGTAGTAGTAGTAGCAGTAGTAGTAGTAGTGTCAGTTTTTGCATTTGCATTGCATGCTTTATCGGTCAATTACTAATTCTTGTGCTGCTTGACTGCGTGCGTTTAGTCATTACTTTTTCTTCTTGTTTTCCAAGGGGGGGGGGGGAGGGGGGGGGAATAACCTGAGATACATTTACTCTCAAAATTCAAAAACTCAGTAAGGGTAAACATACATGCTTCCTACGTTTACTGTCTGCACCTGCTCACGACTGAAAATATTTGATTACAAACAGCTCACCAATGACAGAACACACACATCATGACAAACACACTCTTGCTTCGTCTGACAAGCATTTGATTTACAAACGGAGGGACGAGAATAGAACACGCACGCAGCGCACGCACGCACCGCACGCGCGCGCGCACACACACACACACACACACACACACACATTACTACTACTACATGTTACTATTGTTTGAATTGGCGCATCCAAAGTACAAACAATACTACGAGAATAGAATACACACATAACATGTGAACACTGATATCAGTGATTTACAGACAACACGACAAAAATAACACACACACACACACACACACACACACACACACACACACACAATGTACAGAGTGCTCACACGAGTGATTCGCGTGTGCACGCACGCTAACCTTATCGATTTGTCACGCACGCACGCGCCTCGTCGTTATCATCGCTGCCTCGGGCCAAAACGCCACATCGTCTGCAGATGGCAGGCTCGAAATTAGTGGAAGGGAGGGAGAGAAAGAGAGAGGAGTTGGGGGGAGAGGGTCTGTGGGTGGATGCCACTGGGCCGGGTGGGGGGGGGGGGGGGGGGGGTCGTATGGTTGGCGAGACCTGGAGATACAGAACTGGCACCGTGTCCGAGATTCATGCCATTCGGGATTTATTTTGAGGCTTTTGATTGGTTAGATCTAGGTTTACTTGGGCCATTGTATATGTATACTTATTTGAGGCGGAGGGGGGGGGGAGGGTGTCTGTTCGCGGATGCTGCTGTGCCGGGGGGGGGGGGGGGAGGGAGGGGGGGCTTGTATGGCTGGCAAACCTGCAGATAACAGAAAATTAAAGTTCATGCCATTTTTGGTTTCAGTCTCAATTTAGATTTGTTAGAGTTAAATTTACTTGGACCAGCAACATCAGCTGACATTTTAACTTTTTGATTGAAATTTATTTTAATTACTTAATACTTATTCATTTATGTATTAATTGCCCGGAAGGAGAAGGAAGGTATAGTATTAAAACAAAACAACAACAACAACAACTGTTCAGTTTGGACAAGCTGTGGCGGACACGTTATTCGCAAACAGGGCCGGTTTACGGTCACACAGCCGAGAGCATTTAGCAAGTTTTGAGCAATCAAAATGAGCGATCTGTTCCTCTCGCCTTTGTGACAGTGTACGCCAACCATAACCCTTGGGGCCAGAACAGGGCGCAGTTGACAGGAGGAGACTGTGCAAAGAAACTGGGTGGAACTCTCGGGGTGGATGTTGGGAGGGACCGGGGGCGGGGGTGGGGAGTGGGGGCACGCTATTCCACCCAGAACCGGCTACGTGATGCACAGAATAGGCGCGCTTGTTACCCCGCGGTGCCAACGCTTCCTGGACCCGCAGTGCGCATGCGTGCGCATGCGTGTTTTGGAGGCGTGTGATCTCCGCTCACCACCCCCCTGTGATGGCGGTTCGTTTGTTGGTTCCGCCGCAAGATCACGTCATTTTAATCTCGCACTCGTTTGTTATGGCTGTTAATGATCAGTGGCCCTGATTCACGCTGGAGTTCGATCGGGCAAGCCGATTTCCGTGTCGGCATAAACTGGACATTAATCTTCTCCCACCTGACGCCGCCGATGGCAGATTTGGAGACAAATAAAGGGGGAAAGGCCGGGTGTGACTTAGTGGTTAACATGGCAAATGTTGATCTGACTCCTTCGGAAACATTGCCACGGGACCTGCACAGGTGTGTTCTACAGGACGAAGGAAGCTGAACTGTGAAAATCTTAAGGGGGGGGGGGGGAGGGGAATCATAATTTGACAAATCACACGCGAAAAGTCATAAGTGATTTTAAAATCATAATTTGAAAACCATGATTAGGAAGAATCATAACTGCAAAATCATATTTGACCCAAATCATCTAGTAATTCGGGCAAAATAAGAAATGAAAACATGGATAAAAACATACTTGAAATCACGACGGCTATGGGAAAAAATCATGAATTGAAAAGGAATCGTAATTTGAAAAAAAAAATCATGCCCTGGAAAAAAATCATATATGTAACCCTCCACCACCAAATGAGTCGTCTTGTAACATGAACAAATAGCACAAGAAGACTCATTTCGTGGTGGAGGGTCACATATATAGAAGACTGGGTAGCGGACAGAATGGCGTCCACCTTGCACGTGCAGCTCGGACACAAGGGGAAGCAACCACAAGCATGCCACTCTCAGTTGTCGTTCCACGTCCCCAGTGAAGAGCGCAATCAAGTTATGGCTCGTGTGATATCAATTAGTATAATTAATTCATCTCCGTGGCGACGAAATGAAATATTCTTGCTACACACACAGCGGAAGATCTCGTTATCTTTACGTAGCAAATCCGCAAATAAACCTTTTTCACACGAAATCAAACACGTTCACTAAAAATAGAAAACTTTTACGAAAATAAGGGGTGAACCGCGTAACAAGAGGGTTCTATATATAGTTGCTTTGAAGCGACGGGGGTGGGGGAGGGGGGCGGAGGAGGGGAGAGGGGCGACAGAAAGAGCAGGTGTGTGTGTGTGTGTGTGTGTGTGTGTGTGTGTGTGTGTGTGTGTGTTTTTTCGGGGGGGGGGGGGGGTCGAGTACTTGGGCTCAACAGCAACAAGGGTCGATCAAGAGTTTTATCTGAAATTAATCTTGGACCTACCCCCTTACTCATTTGCTCACTCACTCACTCATTTACTTATTAACTTACTACTCATTTGCATACTTTTTTGTACACTTAGCTCGCTTACTTTGTTGGTTAGAATTGGGAATAATCTTTTTTTAAATTTATTCTGAGCGGTAAATTTTACCCGTTCTGGTAGACAGTTTGTTGGTTGGTTGGTTGGTTGACTGGTTGGTTGTGGGTGTTTCGTTGTTATTGTTTTGCTCTCTCTTGGTTTTGTTTGGGTTTTGTTGTTATTTCTGTTGTTATGTTTTGGTTTGTTTGTTTGTTTGTTTGTTATGGTTTGGGGTTTTTGTTGTTAATGTTGTTATTTCTTTTTTTTTTTTTTTTTTTTCTTTTTTTTTTTTCCTTGTTTGTTTTTATGAGCCACAGCCGCTTGAAAACAGACAGACAGAAAGTAGGTTCTTGAAAAGTCCAGTAAGGGAACAAGTAAACCATTGAACATGACTAAGACAGAGAAAAACAATGTCAGTGTTTTCCATCTCTCTTTTTCACGACGCAGTGTATCGACTCAGTAAAACTGGTCTATTCACATCCTGCAGTTCCCTACTTTAGAGTCATCAGGCGGCTAATGGAGATGCAAATTAAAGCCCAGTGTTGGAAAAAATCCTACCTGAACATCCCTTTCAACAGGGCCTTTATTTGTTTTGAACTAGGGCGCTTTAGCTCTGCACTAGACTCTTCACACCGTGCAGTGCGCATTGACAAAAGTTCTTTTGAAATCTCTCTCTCTCTCTCTCACACACACACACACACACACACCACCACCACCACCACCACCAGGCATCCGTGGAACGGGTATCAATATTTGATATGAAAAGCTGTGTGTGCGTGTGTGTGTGTGTGTGTGTGTCCCTGGTGGATAAGAAGGAATGAACGGACTTAAAGAACAGTAAGGTGTCCGTATACAGAGGCGATGATTCGTCCTGACAATGAGCCAGTATTTATTTTATTTCTTCTCTTCTGTTCTTTTCTTTCTTCTCCTTTTTTTTTCTCCTTCTTCTTTCTTTCTTGTTTTTTGTTTTTTCTTTCTTTTCTTTTTTTTTTCCCCGCCGCCCCTGTCTTCTCTCCACCCCGGGGTACGCGGGGTGTAATCTCGGGTACAATGTCGCGCGTGGAAGAAAAACGCACTAACACTACGCTTGACACAAGTCATGAATCGATACATTTTCGTCACCATGGCAACGCCCTTTGACAATTTTTTTTAATTGTGCCGGTCCTCAGTCTAAAGAGTCAGAGACTGAGAAGCAAGGAGGGGGGGGGGGGGAGAGTAATGCTGGACATAAAACCCAGTGACATTTCTTCCGCTTGACTGCACACCATTGGTCTGACCTCATCTTCTTTTCCCACCATTATTATTTCCCCTTCCAGCCCCTCTGGGCCCCCGCCTCTCCGTCCCCTCTTTCAAATTTGAAAGGGCGCATGCCTGGCACGTGCCGGCCTCGCTTTCGTGGTGTGTCATTGGTTGCGCGGACCCATAAAGACAACTCCATCCATCAATGTCAAGCAGTTATCTCCCCCCCACACACACTCTCCTGCGAGTGAAACACGCCGGGAGAAAAAGACATCTTTTACAACAGGAGTAATTAAGTAATTTCACCGCACCAGTTCTTTGCGCTTCAGTGTGCGCGCAGTGTGGGGGATGAGCTGGCTCAGATTAAAAATAGCAACCGTGAAATCAGTCGTTTTGTTATACAAATTTTATTCCGTCAGGTTTGGCTAAAAGCATCCCCTGGCATTATCCCCGATTCGTCTCTCTCGCGCGCGGCGAAAACTGAAAAACTGACACACACACACACACACACACACACACACACACACACACAAGCTATTTTTAGTGTCAGATTACGAACGTAGTGCTGTCTGTAACATTTGAAATTTTTAGATCTAGTACGCACGATTGGACGGAAATAGAAACTGAGTCACTGTTGTACAATTAATTTGGAAAGAAACCTTTCTTTTGAAACGATGATAGCTTTGCACTAATTTCTAAGTGGTATAATGTTTTCTTTTCAAATCAAAGCGAAATGGAGACTGCCACAGCTCTAGATAAATCTAGGTTCCAAAGAGGGACAACTTTCTGGTGGCGATACAAAGGGACAGAACTTTGCTTTGGATTCTGTTTATTGAAAAGTATGGATGTTTCCTTTCTAAGTAATCATAAAACGCGTACTTATAAACGACAGTCTCGTAAGTCTCTTTCTGCTCACTGGCAAGGATTTTTTCCCCTCTGTTTTTCAAACACTAAACTGTTTTAATTGCCGTGATGAAATCAGAAACGGTGTCGGATTTCATAAGATACACGTAGTCGTACATTTGTGTGTGTGTGTGTGGGGGGGGGGGGGATGTTGTATTATTATCTTGTCTGCACAGTTAACCACTGAGTCACCATTGATCCACTTAGTAAATATTTGAATATCCGTTTTCCCCCCTCAAGCCGGCAAACCTACCACTCTCTCCCTCTCTTTACCCCGTGCAAGTTCCTTCCCCGTCCACCCACCCTCTCCTTACCCCTTTCAAGACCCCCCCCCCCCCCCCCCTTTCAACTTCACTGAAGAAGTTACGCTGGCCCGGTCGATAATGTAAATTATCGTGAGATAGGGGTGGCACGCGCCCTGCTCATTTGCATAACAAGTGGCGCGCGCATAGCGTCCCCGGCACGTGGGCAAGATGGCGGCCCCTTTCCACTGTCACAACTGCCTTCAAGTGACACGCCAGGGGTTTGAGCGATATCATATGAACTGTGCCGCTGGCAGTAATTTTACAGGCTGTATACTTACTTACTTAGGCCCCTGGCTCCACGTGGAGCATAGGCCATCGACAACCCTTCGCCATCGCACTCTGTTCTGGGCTAGTCTTGCCACTCCAGTCCAGTTGGTCCCCTGCTTATATAACTCTGCCTCAGTGTCCCGCCTCCAGCTGTTGCGAGGCCGGCCTCTCTTCCTTTTCCCCTGTGGGTTCCATGTCAGGGCTTGGCGTGTGGTGCTGGATGCTGGCTTCCTGAGGGTGTGTCCAATCCAGCCCCACTTCCTCCGCAGGATCTGCTTGGTCGCTGGTTCCTGCCCTGCTCGCTCCCACAGCTCTTCGTTCCGGATCTTCTCTGGCCATCGGATGTTGAAGATGCGCCTCAGACAGGTGTTGAGAAATGTCTGGATCTTCTGCTGCATCGTCTTAGTTGTCCTCCATGTTTCGCATCCGTAGAGCAGAACTGACTTCACGTTGGAGTTGAAACAGGCTGTATAGGGACGGATGATTTGCTGGTAGTTCTGCATTCCAGCTAGCATGCATGTACACGGACTTTGTCAGGGCTCAGTGAAAGATAATACGCATGGTGCAGGACGAGTACGTACAATCATCATCGTTATCATCATCATATACTGATATTAGAAACTCCGATACTCCGGCTTCATGTTTCACTTTCAAGCCGTTGTATATGATTAAATCTGCCCAAATCTGATTAAGGTTAGTGGGTTCGTCTGTGTAGTCGTACCGGCGTACCACCACTTGTAATAGCCCATGTACCACTACATGTCTTACCGAAGACTCCAAAGAACCATATTACTCCGGTTACCCACTGTACCTCTAGGGTTACCAACTGTACCTCCAACTCCCCACTGTACATCTGGCTGTATCTAAAGCCCGTATCTTTTGCATCTCTTCATTGCATGGACACACACATACACGCGCAGGTGGCCGCCATGCACGGTGGGCTTGAAACTCCTTACAAGGTTCCCAAGGATCCAGTCCCTGCTGTGATTCCTTAGATCCAGTGTTGATTGTGGACTCGACGGGGTGTAAGGTTAGAGTCCCGTCCATCTGTCTCAGTCCCCAGATTCGTTCTCGTCCCTGTTTGTTCTGTATCGGCAGCCACGAGATTGGGAGGCCAGGGGCTTGATGCATGCGCGGAGACTGAGAGACGAGGACGCAAGTCGGGGACAGTACGAGATTCGTACCAAACATAAAGTTGACAGGAGCGCTACGATGGCAAGTTCACGGCCTTGAAAGGCAGAGAGAGAGAGAGAGAGGACCTTAATTCTTGAGATCTGGCGTGGCTTCGATCGGCCTACTCAGCTGTATGCTTCAACCACAAGTGACGTCAATTCACCTACCCAAAACGTTTCTACGCTGATGACGTTAGTAAGATAACAAGCACGTAACAGATAATCGAACATCCTCTTCGTAGAAAATTTTTTTGCCGTTCGCTAACGTAACAGCATCAGCTGCTAAAATGCCCTTTTATAGAGCAGTCCGCATTTACCATCACCGCCCCCATCCCCCCTCACACACACACACACACACACACACACACACACACACACACACACACACACACACACAGAGCCTATAACAAACCATTTAGCTGTGACCTCAATACTGCAAACTTGTTCATCAAAATCGATCACAAGGACTGAAAATCAGTCACCTGCTTTACCACTCACAACGAATATAGACACAGAGCTGTGAGGGAAATCGAATTCCGGAATACATGAAGGGATTTCCTTGCGTGGGTTTTCGGAATACCGGGAGAATAGCTTAATTAGACTTGTGGTGCACGGAGACCCATTTTTGCTATATTTTCGGGTCCATTTCTTTTGCTGACCCAGTTATATTTGGGATCAGAAAGCCCGGCCACGCACAAAACCATATACCTCAGTGACGTCAGCAGTGTCTCTCTAGCCAAGAAAAGCACCGAAGAAGGATCAATAGAACACTTTTGCTGAGTGGCTTAGAAAATCGGCCACTGAAACCGCCGTGTGAAATGTCATAGTGTTTGACCTCTTCTGCTTCTTTTTTCTCCTTCTTTTTCTTCTTTTTTTTTTTTTTTCTTCTACTTTTTCTCCTTTTTCTTCTTCTGTCTGTCTCTCTCTCTCTCTGTGTGTGTTTTCGTGTGTGTGTGTGTGTGTGTGTGTGTGTGTGTGTGTGTGTGTGTGTGTGTTCTTCCTCTTCTTCTATTAACGGTCAACTGCTCTCTCTCTCTCTCTCTCTCTCTCTCTCTCGCTCTCGCTCTCTCTCTCTCTCTCTCTCTCTCTCTCTCTCACACACACACACACACACACACACACGTCAGACACTTCTAACCTCTCCAAGTCGCAGTATTTTATCCATTATCTTATTCATTTCTAACCTCTCCAAGCGACAGTACTGCATTTCTTGTCAACATGCAGGTGAGGTGCTACGCATTTCAGAAAAGACTCGAAATACCACCCGGAAGGTCACGGAGGGAAATGGGGGGACGTCAAGTTGCGCATGCAGCTGTTAGGTTGTGTAAAGCGATTTATTTCTGGGACAGCCACGTAATATCGACAGGAAAAAAAAAACTGCTGATGATCAGAATAACATGTTTTTGTCTGATATTGTGAAACGTGGTGTTTTCCTCATTATAACAGATGCGACCAGATGCCGAAGCAATACCCCTTGTGAAGGTCTGAAATACATTGTGACGTCATGCACGTATTGGTATTGTGTAATCGTCGTAATTATCATCAACATCATCGTTGACGTCGTCGTAGTCCTTCTCCTCCTCATCCTAATTATCATCATTATTATCCTCGTTGCTGTTGTCGTGTCCGTCGCCGTCGTTGTTGTATCCGTTGTCGTCACTTCCGTCATTGTCGTTACCATCGTAGTTGTCAGCATCATTGTCGTTGTCTCGTCCTACCCCCCCCCCCTTCATCGTCGTCGTCGTGACCATCATCATCATCGTCGTCGTCATCATCATCATCATAATCATCGTTGCCGTCGTCACGTCCGTCATTGCCTTCATCATCGTTATTGCCATCATCGTCATTGTCGACTTTGGGTGTCGGCGTCATTACAGTCGGTGTTGTCGTTACGTTGTCAACATCGTCATCATCATCATTATCATTTTCGTCGTCATAGTCGTCGTCATCTTCGTCGAGAGTTTAGTTACCGTTGGTTGGTTTGTTCGTGGGTCGATCGACTGATGGGTCGTTGATAGTTCGTTTGATTGGCAGATCGCCAGAAAGTAACTAGGTTATTTGAACTAGGTTATGTCCTGACATACATTCTTTTGAACTTTTTTTTTTTTTTTGGGGGGGGGGGGGAGAATATATTAAGTTCTACGTAGTTCGAGAGAGAGCGAGAGAGTCAAGTACGGAGAGGACAGTAGCACGCGTCATTACTGTCGACTGGGAGCAGCAACAAAAACAAAAAAAAATCGATAGAAAAGTGTATATGTAAACTGGTATTTATGTAAATTAGCCGCATTAACTGACGTCAATGTTTATAAGTCCACGGCCACACGCGTTGGTCGCATCCCTGACTGACGCAGGCAGTAAACATGCGCACTGTAATTAATGATACGCGCTTTATGAAACATCCTTCGCACTTTTACATAGGATTTTCGCCATGTCCGCTATCAAATATGATTCAGAGACTCTGTGTGTGTGTGTGTGTGTGTGTGTGTGTGTGTGTGTGTGTGTGTGTGTGTGTGTGTGTGAGAGAGAGAGAGAGAGAGAGAGAGAGAGAGAGAGAGATATTCAAAGGCTACGAGCTGTGAAAAAGCACTGTCAGCAATAGCGATGTAATAAAATCTGGAAGTCAGTGAGAAACAGTTAATAACGACATCTTCACACGTTCACGTTACATGATCATGTCCGCAACTGAGAGCTTGACCAGATTTTGTAATAGTTGCGCAATGTGTCTTGCTGTACGTGCACACAACCCGATATGACACAATTATGAGGCTGACCCCCTTGGCTACAATTTAACTTCGAGGCGTTCTTTTTGAAATGTCTCCGTGACTATTAAAGCATGGTGTATGCCTGTCTGTCAGTCTGTCTGAAATGAATAGTGATGAGCTGGACTGTTCATTTTAGGGTAGCTGCTCATTAGGGCCGTTTCCACGTACTGTTGTGACGGGGACGTTAAACCCAACTAACCACCAAGCACATCATAACTGATACTTCGAAAAACGCGCGTATGTGTGTGTGTGTGTGGGGGGGGGGGGGGAGGGAGGGAGTGGCTGTAGGTTGTCTGCTCGTAAACAACATATGATGTGGAACAGACGATAAATGTTCAAGGTCCTTATAAAAGCGCTCGCTGTGATAATGCCATTTACACAACATGAAGCTACAGAAAATCGATAAGTACCTGAACTGACACCACCCAGCCTAGCCATACCCCCCCCCTCCCAACCACCACCACCACCACCACCACCATCCACTGCCCAACCCATTTATACCAGGCAGTTCTTGGAAATCTGTTTATGGCAGTAAGGTTGGAAACGACCGTATCAGGGGCGTTGCTTGTAAAAGTTACGGCTCTATATGAAATCGATTTTCTCTTAACCATCACCCCTGCCCCCCCCCCTCCCCCCATCACTGAAATTTACTGATTTGCATAACACAGGTACAAACTCTCTCTCTCTCTCTCTCTCTCTCTAACAATTTTCTCTCTCTAATCGCTTTTTAAAAGTGAATGTTCCTGTCTTATTAGAGTGTAGTTTCATTTCCTATGGTTTTATTGCTATTTTGCTTTTCTCCTGTTGTATTACATGTGTGTGTGTATTTTTCTGTTTAGATAGATACTACTAGAAATAGCAACGGCGGGTATGAAAATTGACTGTTTCACGTTAACTACCTCTACTGTTGAAAAATAAAGTTTTCTTGATTCTTGACTCTCTCTCTCTCTCTCTCTCTCTCTCCCTCTCTCTCTCTCTCTCTCATGATAACTGTATTCTGTTTTTTTTGTGTTGTTTTGAAATAGGCATGCGTACTTTTAAAAGACAGATTTAAAAGTTGGGCCTGCACGCCTATAACCTTTTCCTTGAAAAACGTAGTTTCATTCATTGTCTCTCTTTGTCCCCAGTATGAATAGCCAGATCCGTATACCGGCGTCATATCGCAGAACGACCTAAGTGCTAATGTCGCGGAAGCCCCTTTTTTCGTCCAGATGACGGTATTATATGATCTATCACAATGCACTGTATATCATGACGTGTCATGTGAAGCAGTTTGTTTCCGTGACCGGATGTAAATACGAAAATAGGCCTTGCCCTTTTCAAAGCTGAACTCTGGAAGGGTTTTAATTAAGCGGAGGCAAGGACCGAATTGGCTTTTGCCCTTTGTGTGAAATCGTATAACGTCCACATATAAACTGTTTACTGGAAGTCAACAATTAGGAATGATGTGCGTAAGTTGATGCATCATGCATTTTGTGGGTGGGCAACTGACGTGGGCGTGCCTCAAATTAGAAAATAGATTGAAGTCAATAAGATGTATCATGTACACAGTTCAGAGTCTAACAACGCCGTGGGGAGCCGGGGTGGCCGAATGGTAGAGCGTTGGACTCACAATGCTCGGGTCGTGAGTTCGAATCCCGCCGGCTGGGGCCAAATATTTGTGCTGACCTTTTTTTTTCTCGTTGCCCCGTCTTTGATATCACCCTTATGTGGTGGAAAAGGACGTTAAACTCCCACACACCCACCCACCCCACCCCTAACAGCGCTGTTCCCCTGTGGAGCTGTGCTTCATACATGTACAAGCCAACTTACATTTGGCACAGTTTCTCTTGTGAGTGCGCTTGTTACGTTTAGTCCTTTTGGCTCCTAAAGAAGCATAGGGCCTCAACAGCTCTCCTCCATCTCACTCTGTCCCTGGCGCAGGTCGTGGCCTCCTCCCATGTCAGGCCGGAGTCTCGCAGCTCGCAGTGCAAGCTCCTCCTCCAGGTCTGCTTGGGGCGCCCTCTCTTCCACTTCCCCTGCGGGTTCCCGCACTCGAGAGCGCCTGCCTGATGATGCTGCAGGGTTCCTTCCGCAGGGTGTGGCCGACCCATCGCCACTTTCGCCGCCTGACCTGGGCTGCGTTTCTTACGGAAAGGCGCTCGCGGGCGCTTGCGAAGGTCGCTTTGCCTCGTTGGGAAACGGCCAATTAGAACCAAGGCGCTTTCAAAATGGCGGCGGAATCACGAACACTGTTGTTGGCAAGGTTGAAAAGGAAGAAGAAAACTCTAGTGCTCGCAGCTATCAGTCATCTTTTGAGCGCAGAAGACGACGTTTTTGAGGAGGAGCAATAATTACTGGCTTGGAGCATGATATACCGCTAGTATGCATGTTCTGCTCGATGCAAAACGGAGACGTAAGGCACCATTACGTACTCACTTTGACCACTCCTTCCCCACAAACACGCACGACATATCCCTGAATGACTGGCGACCACGGCCCGGTGCAATTAGCTCAAATTATTTTCGTATACTATTCTGCACAATTACAAGTTGGGACAGAAGGTCTCCATCCACCCGCAAATTCATTTTAAGCCATTTCTTAGTTCCACTTCAACGAAGCCTTCGGTGGGCGCCGCCATCTTTGTTTACATAGAAACTGACCACGTGACCTTTTGCTCGCGGCAAACTAGCTTCAGACGTCGCGCGCGGGCGCTTTTTCTGCCCGCCGCGGGCAAGGTGCCTATAGACGGTTTCATAGGAAAGCGCCCCGGAACGTTTCGAAGCGCCCGCCTTAAGAAACGCGGCCCTGGACGTCCATTGGCTGTTGATTCGCCCTTGTCCGCAAGACGGTGTTTGGCACTCTGTCGAACCATCTTAGGTGGAGGATCTGCCGGAGACATCCGTTGATGAAGGTCTGGATCTTTGCGGTGCTGGTGTTGATGACCCACCAAGTCTCTGACCCGTACAGTAGCACAGATTTCACGTCAAGTTGGAGTTGAAGATTCTGAGCTTGGTGTTGGTGGAGATGGTGGTCGCTCTCCACACGGGTTTCAGGCTGGCAAATGCTTGACGTGCTTTCTTCGGGTGCGCTTGTATTCTCGGAATACTCTAGTAGAGCTCTTAATGCGATACTATGCTGTGTACACTCTGCGCGAGCGGTCGAAAATTCAAATTCTGCTAGCTCAGCGGTTAACCCTCGCTCAGTGCTCGTGACTGTGTTAGCCGCGTTATCCGAGAGCGTGTATGCATGCTCTCTGGCGTCGTGGTGTACCCTTCTGTTGGCTGTCTCACACTGGACATGAACACACTACATTCACGTGTTTCGAAGGGTCAGCCTCAGCAATTTCAGTTTCGGAAATTAAACTGTATTTATTTTATAGTTTTGTAGGACTGAACATTTCCAAAGCAGAGGGGAAGGGGGCCGGAATACCCGGAGAGAACACCTGACGTTCGGCCCGAATGAACGGTGCTACATACGAGAAGGAAAAGTTCTTTGTCCCGAATGGGACTCGAACCTGACCTCTCGTATAGGTGGCGAAGAAGTCTTAACCACTAGACCACCGACCGCCCCAGCTCCTAACGATTTGACGGCGTAGAAATGTCCCCTCTTCCACCCCTTTTCCCGCCCATCCACCCAGCCTCCAAGTAACTTTCCCAAAGAAAAAAAGTGTTAATTCTGTGAGCCTTTTAAAAAAAAAGTCATCCACAAAATAAATCGCATCGCTCATTCACACGATACGGTATATGCGACAGGATAGTTCACACGATACGGTATATGCGACAAGGATAGTTCACACGATACGGTATATGCGACAGGATAGTTCACACGATACGGTATATGCGACAAGGATAGTTCACACAAGTACCCAAGCCCCGCTCCCTCAACCTGAGCCGACAATGATCACTTTTTGGGAAGATCTTGCATCAGCAGAATTTTGGGCTCCGGGGGTCGAAGGCCAGGGGGAAGGTGTGACGACTTCTCCCCTCCCAGTGCCACCCGGTTAATCCTCCCCCGTCTGTTGTTGGGATACCCGACTCTGAAACCTACTTTCTCTGTGAGGGCCATGCTATTTTTAGCACGCCATGGGATGAACGGAAGGTGCTCACCTTGTTGTGAACCCTCTACCCCGGGTAGGGTGGGATAGGGGTGGGGGACGAAGAGGATACCCGACAGACTGGAAAAGGAGAGTGTGGGGAGGGGAAGGGGGAGGGTAGGGGAAGAGGTCGTCTTCTAGGGGTCGTTACACTGTCTCTGTCGCGACAATCAACTTTACAACCGCGACGAAGCCTTTTTAAGTCAAGCAAGGGGCGATAATAATAATAATCGACAAGACTGAGGTGCTTACTCCTAAAGTTGGTTTAAACATGTTTATTCATTGAAGCCGGATCACCGTCAAGCAGTAAACAGTATTACGTTGAAAGAGAGCACAACAAGTAAAACTTATATACGTGCTCATCTGTAAGGTAGCTGTCCGGCCTTCCCCCATAAATGATCCGTTTAACGCCCGTCTCCATTGACGCTTACGGCGGGGACATCAGACTTCAACTGACCAAAGTGACCCACGTGATTATATGGCTGGTGATTTGCATGGGGAGCCGGTGATAGCTGAATAGCGTTGATAGCGTTGGACTTTCAATACTCGGGTCGTGAGTTCGAATCCCGGATGGGGTCATACGTATGTCCTGGCTTTTTCCTTTCCTCGTTGCCCCATCTTTGATATCACCCGTGTGTGGTGAAAAAGGACGTTAAACTCCCAAACACCCACCCACCCTGCTAGTTTGCGTAGATGAATGACGACCGAGAGACAGGCCCTAATAAACTATGTCTAGGTCGACAAATAGATTATATAATGGCACGAGAAAGTGCAGCCTAATCAATTATGTAAGACTCGAAGCGCTGTCATGCGCAAGACGGGGAAACACGCGGTCCTCAGAGAGAACGACCGAATGACGTCAGTTCCTTAACAGTGCTAACGTAATTTTGTCTTTCATTCCTGCCGCGCAGTGAACATTATGACGTCTCTCTCTCTCTCTCTCTGAGCTCTGCCTTTCCTTCTATTCCGCACGGTGGCGCTGAATCTTGCATGATTAATGAGGCTTCAGTTCAGTTGCGCCGCTAAAGGCAGATAGTGATCTCTTCTACCATGACTGTCTCAGTTCAGTCCAGCTCTGATTACACGGATGATGGAGGGCAAGCTACTGTAGGAATTAATTGCCGGTATACCGCCGGCTGAAGCAGACATCATGTGCTACACGTCTGTCTGGGAACTGTTATTTATTTGTGTCCGTGTGTGAATGAGAAGTGAAGAGAGGAAGAGGAAGCCACTGTGCGGCTGCAGACGATTTCGTGACTCGCAGAAACAGATCTAATTTTCTCTCTTGCAAGTTCAAGGTCATTCCTCGTTCGAAAGAATACAATGGGAAACTACCCCCCCCCCCCCCCCCCCCCCAAAAAAAAAAAAATAAAAAATAAAAAAATAAATAAATAAATAAAAAAAATAAAAAAAGTAAATAAATAAAAAATTAAAAAACAAAAACTATCACAAACAAACAACAACAACAGAGAGAAAGGTGTGTGTGTGGGGGGGGGGAGGGGAGGCTGTACAGGCAAGGTCGACAGTTTCGCCTGGACTGAGGAAGTGTGTGTCGTTGTAAATAATAAACTAAAACCGCGTCAGTGTCGACCATGCATTTCCTGAGGTTACTAAACTGGTACCGACTTCTTCTTTTCTTTCTTTTTTTTAAAAGAAAATGCAACAGAGTTATCTTACTTTTGCTTTGGCGTACACCGACGGATCACTGTGATTTGGGGTAAAATGGCCATTAGGTTCATAATTCCTCAACCAATATATGGTTTTTAAGATGGCACAGCCAGAAATACTTGGTCTTTAAAATTTTATATTTCAATTGTTTTTTTTTTAATTTTTCGGGGGGGGGGGGGTGTTTGTGTAGTTTGTGTTTTGTTGTTGGGTTTGTTTTAGTTTGTTAGAGGTTAAAGTTAAACGTGACTACAAAATGTTAAATGAGTGCTGGGATTTGAACCGTGACTGAATCAGTTCACCCAGCTCGAAGAAAATTAGGAAGCCACTGAACCCAAAGCACTGTAATCCCCATCCCCCAAACAATGAACAGACCGTATGGAAGAGAGGCACAGAGGCGAAAACGTCCATTTTCCACCCGACTTGACTGTCCCTGCCTACTGTTACATGGCCACACGACCACACTTGGTACACAAGCACACTGTCAAAACAGCAACATTTCAGCTCAGTATGCCACCGCTAGCAGACTCCAACTTCGCTTTTCTCTCCAGTTTAAAGCCCCACAGTCCTTCATTAGCGAGTGGTTAGGCGAGAAAACTCCGGTTAAAGGGACCACAAGACAGACAGCGAGCTCTTTTTGGGTCGCCGAGTCTACGACCGTGACGTCAGGGGCAGGTGTTCTGTCGCTGTTTTTGTCGTGTGCTGGGGGCAGAGGGCGCCACGCGCGCGCGTGTGCAGCTGGCGACTCCGTGACCAATCAGAGCGCAGCAGGGGAAGCCGTAGATTTTGTTTGAGGTGGAGGGGGACGGTGGAGGGGGGGGGGGGGTACTAGCGTACGAGTGTACCGTCCCTTCTCCTCTCTGGTCCTACTGTCTGCCGCATATTGTCCTCGAGGAACCCCGTGATATATTTCTCGGCGGCTCTTTGATATGACGGGGGCCACGGCTCTGCGCCTTACAAGAGTCACTAAAAATCGTTGATATGACGAGGGGGAAGGCACGCTCTGCCGGTGTGTAACACGAGTCACCAACAATCTTTCAGGGACGATGTTTGTTTATTCGGCGGCGTCGGCGACTCTTGCCTTCCGTCTCATCTTATGAATCATGAATGATTTGAACTTGGGATATTACATGTGGGACGTGAGGGGACGGACAGGGGGTGAGAGATTAGCAACTGGGTGAAGGAGGGGATGGAGGAGCGGGGGCAGAAGGTGTGATCTAACGGGACTTCGTCTACGCAGATTAAAATGAGTGTTACACTGATGTTAGACTTTCCCCTTAGCAGTTCGTATTTTTTTTTTTTTGGTCCCCAGTTACTCAGGAGCTATCGCTGTCATTTTTAGCTTGGTTGTACACAGACAAACACAGACTTTTTTAAAAAATGTTTGTTTGTTTGTTTGTTTGTTTTTGTTGTTGTTGTTGTTTTTTGAGTTTTTTTTGTTTTTTTTTTGTTTTTTGTTGTGTTTTTTTGTTTTTTTTGTGTGTTTGTGTGTTTTTTTTTTTTTTTTTTTTTTTTTTGTTTTTTTTTTTTTTGGGGGGGGGGGGGGGGGGGGGGGCAGTTGTATTTCTTTTAGTCAAGCTGGTTTGAACATTTTTATTCATTGAAGCCGGATCCCCGTCAAGCAGCAAACAGTAATACGTTGAAAGAGAGCACAACAAGCAAAAACTTATTTACGTGCTCATCTGAA
>JACVVK020000333.1:385000-397500 GCA_018292915.2 Batillaria attramentaria | reverse complement strand
TGGACTGTTAAGTAAAATAGCAGTCCTTTCCGCCCATAACCTGCCCATTAGGGCCGTCTCCAGTCACTTGAACCAAACCTAATCTAACCTAACCTAATTTGAATTTAGCTGAAAATTTTGGAATAAATTTGTCTTGTCTATCACCCTCTAAGCATGTGTTGAACCTGTTGGTTACCTAACCTAACCTAACCTGAATATAGCCAAAAATTTCGACATGCATTTTTTTATTTTTATTTTTTCTGTTGTCCTTTAATTGTGATTTGGCCCTTTTAGTATCCTATGCTAAATTCTTGCAAATGTTTTTTTAAACCACACACACACACACACACACACACACACACACACACACACACACACCTCTATACAGTTCAGGACTTAGCCCGGCGAAAATTCACGCGCTGTCTGGTGCGCACCTCAGGGCTGGGCTGAATTTGTAAAAATTCCATTGCGCGGCGAGTGGAGGGTCTGTTCTTTTGCTTTGACAATTCAGTCCAGGTGCATTGACCTTGCCACATGTACGTACATGCCTAAGGAGCCTGGGTGCGAAATAAGACTGATGCTGATGTTGGCACGTGGCCAAGATTACCACCTGTCCTGCCCCGTCTGTCACCTGTACACCCGAGATCAGCTGCGAGTGTCCACACTCAGCCACCCGACTGTGTCTACACTTCTACACGGCTCCAGCACAATGGAGCACCTGCCTCGGGTAAGATCAAAAGCCAGAAACCCACCCCTTTACCGACCAGGGTTGCTGGGAGAGTTCCCCTATCACTCATCACTGCCATCTCTTTCGAAATACACACTCGCTCTAGGACCTCTTCATAGCAAATCTACCATCAAGTTGGTACATGGAAGAGGGTCTAAGTGCCGTGGATTTGAGAGGCATTATAGGCCCTTTCACCAACAGACGGTAGAACTCTTTTCGGCAGGTTAGGTCAGTTGGTAGAAGGGTCTAAGCGCACTGGATACGAGAAGCATTTTAGACCATTTTTCCCAATCGACGGTATAGAACTCTTCACGGCAAATTAGGTCGCGTACTGACTGTACCTGGGACTCCATTGCAGAAAGTTCGGTCTCTTTGGTAAAACAGTTGTATTCACGTTTGATTAGGTGATAGCTCTCTAGCATTTCGAGACCCTCCCCTCCCCTCCCCTCCCCTCCCCCTCCCCCTCCAGCCTAAGCCCAAATTACACGATGTCTAGTAGACCGAAGGCCCTGGTTTGACTAAAACACCCACTCGAGGCCAAAGAAGTGAGAGAAAATGTAATTTGTAAGGCTTCCTTCGTTAGCAACAGCACCTGCTGTTTATGTGTGAATCACACAGGACAGGACACGTGCCACAGGCGAGCGCGTGGATGTCGCGTGGACAACCATGTATGGAATCGGACACCCGAAATACCAGGCGCCAATCACTAAGTAAGGACTTGGAGGAAACTGACAACGTTCGCTTTACTGGCTTGGACGAGGAGAGGGCCGCGTTCTGGATCAGTTTTTTTGGTTGTTGGGTTTTGTTTTGTTTTTGTTTTTGTTTTGCTATTTTTTATAACAATTTATTTCCTAACCAAGTACTGATAAAAACCAACCATCCTGAAAACACAAACACAGGGTACGAAAAAGGTAAAATCGCCTATATGCTGATCTATTGACCCCGACCCTCCTCCCCCCCCCCCCAAAAAAAAAAAATAAATAAATAAATAAATAAAATAAATAAATGGGGGACACGTGCATTTCATCTTTTTCATGTCATTAGCTTTCTTGAAAAAGTACGTGACAAGTCCCCCTAAATGGGATGGAATGGAAGAAAGGGTTACAGCTCGCAGCTGAAGGGAGTATTTTCTTGGAGCCAGAAACCGGAAGTTTGCTCCCCCACTGTGCACATAAATATATAAATATGGAATGTAAACGCATGCCAACTGAAGGAGTAATCAATTCTCTTTCACAAAATGTAAATGAATTAGAGATATCTTGGTTAGCAGTGGTTCAGCAGCTCCCTGAACAACCAACCATATAACAAGCACATCATAATGATGGGCCCAAAGAAGGAAAACTCGACAATACTTTGACCGGAACCTTGCTCTCGCACTGTGAACTTGAATAAACAGATATTGAACATACATGCATGCCAACTAAAAGGGCAATCATTTTCCTTTCAGAAAACGTAAATTAATTAGAAATATCTTGATTAGTAGTGGTTTGACAGCTCCCTGACCAACCATACCTTCAAAATGCAAATATAGGGTCCAAAGAAGGAAAAAATCAGCCATTTAAAGCATGTTCCAACCCCGATGAATTCGCTGGCTCCCCTCCTAAATCTGATAATTAGGACATAAACAAGTGTTCCACGAAGTTTGATGCTTTTGTCAAGTCTGTCCCCATCATGCTGGTTTCCGCTGTCGCACAGAGCAAATAAAAGAAGGAATTTTGTGCAGTGGGTTTTCGTAGGTGGATCTGGGTATCCAGACTGCGTAGTACGCTGAACCTATATCTGCGTCAGCCATGGCAGTCATTAACTATCATTCCTTATGCATATTTAAACACATCCTAGCCACCTGAACGACCCTTGGCTACGTAAACGACCACCATTTCTTTTCAAACCACTACACCATTCGGAACGTCTCCCATTCAACAAAACGTTTTAACGATCGTTTTGCCGTCTGGTCCTTCTCTCATTAGGCGCGAGGAATGCCGGGTAGGCTGGCACGTGCCGGACCTCTTACGCATGCGCAGACGACAGTTGTGAAGCGGGTGGCGATCCGGGTGTCAGCCTAATCGTCTGGAAACAGAATGGTGACTGGAGACAGAGGGGGTCTGTGCCCGGGTATCAGGGAAAAGTGTGGGTGTGTGAGGTAACGAGGTGATTTTCGCCAAGCCACGGTCATCCAGCCGGCTGCGCTAAGAAATTACAGTTACGGGTAGACTGTGAATTGTAAAGTGAAGACGTGTGTGTGTGTGTGTGTCAGTGTGTGTGTGTGTGTGTGTGTGTGTGTTGTGTGTGTGTGTGTGTGAGAGAGAGAGAGAGAGAGAGAGAGAGAGAGAGAGAGAGGTGTGTGTGTGTGTGTGTGTGTGAGAGAGAGAGAGAGAGAGAGAATGTTTACGACAAAACTAATGTACAGTGTTTCTTCAGTCATGCAAAACGTATCAGCTCAACCAACAACAAACAAAAACGACCCATGAAATGCTGTCACGTTTTGTGTGTGTGTGTGTGTGTGTGTGTGTGTGTGTGTGTTGTTGTTGTTGTTGTTGTTGTTGTTGTTTTAATACATTTTTGTTGGTGGTGTGAGACCAAATATTTCATGTGTTGCCTCTTTCTTTTCAGCCCCGCATTAACAAACCACACTTAACCTACAGACGCATAGCCACACCAAGGGGCGATTGTCAGTAATCGGGCGGCATTGAAGGGGCTGAACTCTACAGAAGGGAAATAACTCTCCAAGCTTTTCGGTGTTACGTGACTCTGACGTCCCAGACCATGTCAAGCATCAGGAACTACAGGAGGCAAGCCCTGACGACAAGACACGACACGGCCGACAACTACAAGACGACAGATGGCAGCGACACTACACAGGCACGGGGAAGTTGGTGTTCTCTTACTTTGCTCTCGCTCCATTTGACACACGCGTCGCGTGCACTTATACCTTGGCCACGTGTCCTAGGGATCTCGGTTTCAGCTGTCGGAGATGGAAACGACCTAAGGTGGCCGGGAGGAGGGATGTGGGGTTGGGGGGGGGGGGGTGGGATGGTGGGGGGGGGGGGGCGGGGGGGGGGGGCGAGGGGGGGGGGGAGGCGGGGGGGGGGGGGTCAAGGGGAATGGAAGTAAGGTTAAGAATCTTTTGCTTTTATGGTGCTTTGTCATTTCAAGAAAATTTTCAAGAAACGTTTTCAAAAATATTCCGAGTCGAACTGCGAGAATCTCATTTGGGGTAGAAATGGAAATCAGGGACATACATGTATGCGTGCATCTATTAATTTAAAAAAACAAAACCAACAAACAACAACAACAAAAAACCCAAGGCGGACAAATTTGCAATCACGAAAACTGATGAAAATGGAACGTGGAATTTAATGTGATGGAGGTCGTTTAGTGGATATAGCCAGTCTTGGGAATACACACTTATCTGAAAGCCAGCAAAATGATGCCTGATAACTGGACAAACGTTCATCAAAATAACAAGCAATATATGTATCTCTGGTTTTTGGTTTGTCGTCCTCGTTGACAATCACTGTTTGAACTCGCACTTCGTTCAGATATTGATTGTCCCGATTCTTTCATAATGTTTGATATTCAGTGTTAAGGTCATTACTGTAACTAATAACAATAATTATTGCGTGTCTTCTCCAATCAAGCAGTTAGCCGCGAACTTGAATTAGTCTGTGTTGCTTGCGCAGCGTTAAGCCCTAAATAAATAACTAACTAACTAGGGTGGGTGCGTGTTTGGGGGTTTAACGTCCTTTTCCACCACATACGAGTGATATCAAAGACGGGGCAACGATGAAAAAGCCAGCACAAATATTTGGCCCCAGCCGGGATACGAACTCACGACCCGAGCATTGGAAGTCCGACGCTCTACCATTCGGCCACCCCGGCTCCCCAACTAACTACTAACCAATCAAGCAGACATACCAGGACGGAGGGTGAAGCCATCATATTAACGGAAAATTAAAATAATGGGATCATGAATGTCACCAAATGATACGGCCTTCCCCTCAATAATTAAACATAACATAAAAATGCCTGCGTTTGGACGGTCGACAGCTGTGAAGTCAGCATCCAAAACAGCCTACAAGCTTAGACCATTGTTCTCGTCTTTACAAAAGCGACGCGCGCATGCTAAACTGACTGACAAGAACATCGTTTACAACAGCTTGTCCGTTGTAACACAAAACTGAGGAATGCCATTTTGTCGTTGACTGAGACCAACAGGCAGGCACATCTCCTCCAAAATTCATACTGGCAACAACAAGCGCCTTAACGACTTTGCAAACGCGTCCCCCCTCTCATAACCCATCCGGCTGGTTGAGACCCTGAGCTACAGAAGGCATGCGGGCTTGTCACACAGTCACGTGAGACAATTACGAGGCAGGAAGATTCAGGCGCCATCTGTCGCCAGGTTTTTAGGGAGAACATGGGGGAGAATTGAAAGGGACGTTACCTTGGAACTGGTGTGTACAGGCGGTTAGGGTTGCTGGTTATGTAGTTGAGAGGTCCGGTTTGTCAGTGCTGGGTTTTGTTCAGACCGCCCATATGACACAGCGGAAAAGACGGTTAGATCCTGGGACTCCGTCTGCAAATGCTGTCACCACTGTCGCCAGTAAGATCTGAACAGTCGCTGACGCCATCGCCAGCACAGCATCTCCACCACCACCACCACCACCACCACCACCATCGCCAACAACCACAACAAAAATAGTAACTGCAAGCACAACAGCAACAACAACAACAACCACAGCAACAATGAACAAACCAAGAAAATGAAAGACCGAATCAGGGTACAGTGTATTGGTCTGTCCCTTTGTTTGATTGTTGTTGTTATGGTTCTGTTGTAACTGTTTTGTTTGTTTGTTTGTTGTTGTTGCTTTTGCCTGTTTATTTGTTCGTTTGTTGTTCTTTCTTCCGTCTGTAGTTGTGGTCAGCAACGTGATGGCCTGACGAGAAAGACTTCTTGTCAATCGTGCACATCATACGCACTAGATCCGTGGAATGGATATATAACAGTAGACAAACAGTTCCGCATTTCTAGATCCAGAAACACACATCGCCGAGCCTGATATCAAATAAAACTTGCAAAGACGTACACACGCTGTGCAGATTTTCCTCTTACAAATACAAAGCAGGCGTTGTATCCGGGTTAATTAAATATGTATGGCACTGGAAGTAAGCTTAGCACACAACAGCTGCTGAGCGACGCGGGTTACCGTTGCAAGGTTTAATTCTTGAAAGCGATAGGGAAAAAAATTCAGTCGCTTGACGTGACCTTTTGACACGAAGGGATTTCTTGTAAGTCTTGTCAAACTAATTGGGGATATGGAATGCTTAAACCCGCCTGCGTTGCACGGTACGGACAATTTCAAATTGGCATTATGATTGTTGGCAGATTTAGGTTGCAGTTATGTGGATTATTGTGATCATAGTCCCACGGTATGGGGACATTTTTAATTAAGCATTAGGGTTCTGGAGAGGTTTAATTTGCATATTCTTGGATTATCATAAGTATAATTCTCAACACTTAATTATTTTTTTTCGGGGACACAATGTCGTGTGCGAAATAAGAATTTACCGAGAGAGGGCAAAAGATTAGGCATATAAGTAAATAAATTCACGAAACTGGTTGAGCCGGCATTAACTTTATTAATGTTTGAAATCACCTCAGAGATCCCGCAAAATCGTCCCTGTCTTGGGAAAACATCTGTTTTGTAAATCTGAATTTAATGGCAAACTTGAAACATTCTGTCAGCGATGGACTCCTTATCAGCAACTCATATTATTATTAACCTTGCCGCTTGATGACTACCTACCGGACAGTCAGTGCTCCTCTCTCTCTCTCTCTCTCTCGCTTTCTCTCTCTCAATCCATAGTTTTAGTTTTAGTTTAATCCTCTTTATTCCCTGGGGAACATAGGGCTGCAACCACACTCCGCCGGCGCACTCGGTTCTGGGACGCCCTCTTTAGTTCGGCCCACGTCGTTCCGGCGGCCTTGGCTTCAGCGTCCGTACTCCTCCGCCAGCAGAAGAGTATCGGCGCACTGGTTTCCCGAGGGCGTTCACCAGCTCGCGTCATGGGCTCTACTAGAGAGGACTCTTCCTGGACCAAGTTGCGTTGTAGATCTGTGGTTGTAGTTTCTGTAACGTGTTCTTTTTTTAAAGAGTTGGGTTGTTAGCCCTACTCAAACCCCCAACCTGGAGGACCAGTGAGTGCGCTTCGTCTGGCCTCTACCCTTCGACCTGTCCAGCATGGGTGGCCCTACCAGGAGATGAATCTCCCGCCGGCATAGCTCTCGGGGTCATGGAGACACGCAAGCGCCATCTCCAACGGCAAGGATGCACTCATCGATGGGGCTCTCAATCCATAACTAGTGTAACTTGTGTATGATACATGATGTACTTACTTGTTTCGTGTATGTATCTGTACATACCCATATATATGTATATAACCATAATATGTATATAACCATAATCTTCAAATGTATGTTAAGTATTTGTATTTACTGAAACTTTTTTGTCTGCTATTCATATATGTAGAAAACACTAAACACAGATTTTTTAAAAAGTTTTTTTTTTTTTAAATTCTAATTTTACTGAGAGGACAGAATGTCAGATATAAGTAAAGAATTGTGCGAAACCAGCCCTGCATTAACTTTAACTTTCTTAACGTTGAAAAACAGTTCAAAAGCCCCGCATAATTGTCGTTTTGATGACTGAAGAGGTGTCTCTTTCGTAATCTGAAATCACAAAGAGGGGGGCAGAATATCAGGCACATTCGTAAAGATTTGTGCAAATCTAGATGATCCGGGATTAACTTTATCAATGTTGGAAATGACTTTAAACTGAGGCCCTGCAAAACTGACTGTCCGGCGTTCTGAGGAAGAGGTGTCCGTTCTGTAACTGACTTTGAATTTAAATTAGAGAGTAAAGGTGGCAGACTAGCGGACATAAAACTAAATAAATGCGCGAAACTAGATCAGTGATCCGGCATTAAATTTATCAATGTTTGAAAACACTTCAGAGTCTCCGCCATTGCTGTTCTCATAAATAGCTTCTCTGTCAGTAAGAGCAGGTGTGGAGAAGAGTAGGTGGGGGGTGGGGGGGGGGGGGGGAGCTCATATAAATAAATAAAAGTGTGAGACCAGATGATTCTGAATTAATTATGTTAATGTGAAGATATATTTCAGAGGCCCATCACTGATAATCAGAACGGGCAGATGTCATGGGGGGGAGGGGGGAAGGGGGTGCGAAAGCGGGTCACGCACATAAGTAAATAAATGAGCGAAACTATATGATTAGCATGCGCGATGACACTTCAGGGGTCCAGCAAAACTGTCCACTGTCAGGGAATGTTCTATGCTGTCAGAAAGGGCAGGTGTAAAGGAGAGAGGGGGAGGGGTGGGTGTGCTAGGACTGAGAAAGGGGGTGCCCAAAAAGATCCACAACCAACATTACAAATACACCCACCGGTAACTATGACCGCCACGTGGCGAGCACTGGCGCCACGACCAATCTCTCGCGTCCATTTCAAAACTACATTCCGAGTATCTCCCCGCTCATACTGAAGTCTTGGCCCCGCTCAGTTTTATCACCTGTGATGAAACACGGATCCAAAGCCACCTGCCGCCCCCACCTCGGTGTCCCCTTTCCGTACAGTAGAGTAGCGTTTCGCGAACTTTGACCTCTTGTGCTAGTGTCATGCGCACGCGCATAGCAACCCGACGGCCGCTAGCGGCACCTGCCCCACGTGCCAACCAGGTATGTAGGTGTCACGTGACTGTGACCCTGCCGGCACCGCTGACTCTCGTTCAGTTTGAGTGGGGAGCCGGGGTGGTCGAAACGGTAGAGCGTTGGACTTCTAATGCTCGGGTCGTGAGTTCGTATCCCGACTGGAGCCAAATATTTGTGCTGGCTATTTCATAGTTGCCCCATCTTTGATATCACCCTATGTGGTGGAAAAGGACGTTAAACCCCCAAACACCCTCCCACCCACCCTCTCGTTTGAGTGGAATTGTTGGGCTTGCTGAATTCAGTTCGGTCAGATCCCGTACTCTATGATGTTAAACTGTTGTTCTTGCTGTTGTTTCAGGCTTAAGTTTGTTTTGAGACAGCTTAAAGATTATCATTAATATTATTGGTCATGAATGGAAACTGTCGCCACAAGAAAGTGTAACTGTCTAGAACTCGCCTAAGTGTTTTTTCTGTAAGCAGACAGACTTCTGACTCGCGTAATGTTTTGTTGTTTTTGTGTTTTTTTCGTTCAAGCAGACAAGTGAACTGAATAATCATGACGGGTGTTTATTTTCAGTTTTGCTCTTAAGGTGTACTGAGTAGACACACACAAGGGTGGTGGTGGTGGTGGTGGTGGTGTGTGTGTGTGTGTGTGTGTGTGTGTGTGTGCGTGTGCCGGCGGCCTTTTCCCCCGTTTGTTTGTTTCTTACCACTGACATCGCTTATCAGTTTTGGCAGAGACCGAAACAACCAATTGATCAACCAGCCTTCTGATGTACAACACTACAGCTGTACATTGTGTTTGTTATGTTTGTTTGTATTATGAAGTACTTGTTTTAGATGACTGAGTTTCCCCACTTTGCTGTGATTTACAAAAAAACATTTAAGATACTAGTCACAAGAAAAGCTAAACTGAAGAATACAAACTCAGCGCGTTTTGAAAGTATCTAAATCAGTAATTATTTTTTCTTAGTCTTGTTTTTGTACACAATGATTATTTTCCTGTCATTTTCATTTTATTTCTTTTCAGTTTTTAATTCGCAGTCTTTATGTCTTTGCATCGGCGAACTGCACTGACATGCATCCTCAGAGGCTGGGACTGAGGCCGCCAATTTACTTCAGTCATTATGACCGTTGAATGTTTGGAGGTTTGAAAACGGGGAACGGGAGGGAAAGGGAGGGGTGACGGTCGTGGCGCGTGCCGGGGTGCCCACGTGCCCCTCAAATCACACACGCATGCGCCCGTTTGAGGCGCGTGGCTCTCCTGGACGACCTTGCCCTTGGATGTGCATCGGAGCCCCAAATCCTGTAAAGCTGACACGCACGACTGTCACCTCCCCCCTCCCCCCCCCCCTCGTCTTCACCCGCCCCTCCCGCCCGCCCTCCCCCCCACCCACCCCCATTTCTCCACCCTACCTCCTCAGTGTCCCCTCACCCCTCACCCCTTCGGCCTTTCCATGCTGGCAGTGTCGTCGGTCCCCCCGGCCGAAGCCCCTTCACCTGAAAGCTACTTACTGTACGCACGCGCGCGCGTGCGCGGTGCCTGGTAACGGGATCGGCGCCATTAAACATAAATCTGACAGCGCCATCTGCGGTCTTCGCACCCTTTTGAACAGAACCCAAGGGTCCCCTGCCCCCTCCCCGACTCTGTCCCCTACTCCCGACCCCTGTCCCTTTCCTCCCTCCCGGCCGGGCCTGCTGCCGTCCCCAATCCAGCAGTCAGTCCCCCCTGGCTTACTGTCTGATCCGCCTGTCGTCTGTTTTCAAGTCGGTGTGTGTACCGTGTATCACCTGCTTCTGTCGCCTTGACAGAACGGGGCAGGAGGCTCTCTCTCTCTCTCTCCGAGTCTCTCTACGTACAGACACGCACACATGCACAGACGCACACCCAGAGCGCGCGCACACACACACACACACACACACACACACACAGTTCCACTGACACGTACAGCTCAGGAGAGTGTGTGTGTGCGCGCGCATGAGCGTGCGTGTGTGTGTGTGTGCGAGCGCGTGTGTGTGTGTGTGTGTGTGTGTGTGTGTGTGTGCGCATGTGTGTGTGCGCGCATGTGTGTGTGTGTGCACTTGGAGAGGGCGGGGAGGTGCTCGAGGGTGAATGCAGTATGTGAACCCTCGCAGCCGGCATAAGTACTAGTGAATTCTGTTCATGTGTAGTTTGGGACGCCGACAACCTTCTCGGCCCCCAAAACAACAACAACAAACAAACAAACAGTGCTTGCGGCGACCAGAAAAACTGGCGTGTGTTTCAGTGTGTGTGTGTGTGTGTGTGTGTCAATGCCTGCTTTGAGGATGGGCGGAGAGAGGGGGGGGGGGGCACTGAGCAGGGGATGGAAGGTGGCTGCAAAGAGCACCAGTTCCCCAGCACTACACACGCACTTCAAACTTGGCGTGTACATGCAATGCACTAGGGACGCCGACTGCGACAGATGTGCGCCCTACACAAACCTTAACCCCACCCGACCCCTATACCCGGCACCTCCCCCCACCCGACCCCTATTTACCCCCTCTACCCGTACCCCATCATTATACCGACAACGACAACTCCCACTGGAGACCGAAGTCGTAAGAGTGAGGCTGATTACCCAGCATCCCCAGCGAAGTGACTGATGTCAGTTGCCACCGGCTGCTTTGCATTGCAATGAATGTAACATTATACAATGTTACATAGGGTGTTATCATCCGTATGACTCAACTGTTTGGTCGGTTCTTTGATGCTAGTTGGTTGGTTGACTGATTCTTCTGCCTAGTTGTTGTTGTTGTTGTTGTTGTTGTTTTAATTGTGTTAGTTTCGTTTTTTGCTTGTTGGTTGGGTTTTTTGTTGTGTTTGTTATTGTTGTTGTTGTGGTGGTGGTTTGGTAGATGGATTGGTTGACTGGTAGGTTCGTCGGTTTGTCTGTTCAAGTCGTTCTTTTGTTTGTTTGTTTGTTTGTTTGTTTGTTTTGCACTAGCATAAAACTGGGTATGCCCCACAACTAATGTTTTCAAAATGTTATTCGTTTTCCGCTAATAACAGTTGCAACGGCAGTCGACAATTAACCCAAACCTTATATCCACAAAATAAACAAATTTAATTTTTTTTGCAATATTTCACACAGACAAGTACTGTTCATTTCCAAAGGAAAGGGGAGGTTGGGAAGGGGTGGGGGTGGAAATTGGGGGGGGGGGGGGGTCTTCCAATCAAGTCAGACGTAAATTTATCAGCCACAAAATTGGGGCAAATGTGCATGCACGTGCATTATGAAACATGCAATCAGTCATGTGTCACAGGCAGCCTAATAAATATTCATGAAGCCGCCATGATCACTACCCCTCGGCACTTTTTTCCCCTATTTTTCGTGAAAGCTGTCGTTCCGCAAGAGGAAGCTGGGAAAGAGTTTGAAGGAGGGTGGCTGCTGGGGATTGGAAGGGGGGGGGGGCATGGAGGATTTTAAAAAATGGTGTGCACGTAATAACGGTGACTGCGCTGTGACAAAATGGCGGGGATCAAAACAGATTTCAACTGGGGAGAGGGAAGAATTGCAGCCACTAATTAATTTAATCCAAGCCATCTGCCGACGTCAGGATTCGTCAAAACTTATATAAATGGTTCGCATAAATATTCATGTTGCGTTTACAAATTTCTTTACCCTGCTCCTGCAATTCTTTATGGGAAAACAACGCTCAAACGCATGCAGGTGCGTGCGCGCGCGCGCGCGCACACACACACACACACACACACACACACACACACCACCATCATCCTTGTGTATGCCTGCTACAACTTGGAGCAAAACTGAAAAATAAAAACCCGTGGAATGCGGCCCTGTCCAGAAGTCCCAAACCACACGGACCTCCATAGCATCATCATAGCATCATCCTCATCTCCATCATCAAAAATTGCCCCAGCTTTCGAGCCCTCCGTGGATTCCACCAATGACCTGGGAGGAACACTACTGGAGCTGGAGCAGCAATAATAATAATAATAATAATAAATAAATAAATAAATAAAAAAAAACCCGTCATGATTATACTTATCAGTTCACTGTCTCCTTCAACGAAAAAAACATATTACG
>JACVVK020000333.1:305000-380000 GCA_018292915.2 Batillaria attramentaria | reverse complement strand
GTGTGTGTGTGTGTGTGTGTGTGTGTGTGTGTGTTTTAACCGACATACCTACGACAGAGTAAAAGAACTGAAAGTTGCAATAGAATGGCGGTTGCTATTTCAACAGTTGCTTTGTACAGATACTGACATACATAATGTATTATGTCTTATGCATGTGCTTTCTTTGTTCTGGTGGAAAAGGACGTTAAACTCCCAAACACCCACCCACCCACCCACTGTGTTAGTACTATTGCCTACAGTTATGCAGGCCGAGTATCTTCAGTTGCTACTCAAGTTGATTCTGTCCTACCTAAACGTCAGTCGTCACCTTGAAATGGTAAAATAGCCAAAGTGCTTGTCAGATCTGTGACGTTTAGACCATTTTGCCACATGACTAGACGCCTTGCAGGTTTTACCATTAGATCAGTACTTTCTATTCCCCGCGTAGACAGAAGTTCGAATCCCAGCTGGGGCCAAATATTTCTACTGACTTTTTTTTTCTTTTCTCGTTGCCCCGTCTTTGATATCACCGTTACGTGGGATGGAAAAGGACGTTCAACACCCACACACCCACCCCCACCCACCGCCGTAGACAGAGAGAGCATGCGATGCAGCACAGCCACTCAAAGCTAATTACAGCTTTCCAACAAGAACCGAGCTGACCTCAGTTCAGCTCCCTGTGCTTGGCCCATCACTCCCCATGTATCCCGACATGCCTTTTCTTTACCGCTGTCCGTCTGGTGGCCATACATTATTTATCTCCCCCTATTTGCCAGCCCATCCTATCAACAGGTAGCTGGAGGGTGCCCCTGTGGCTCAGAGGACTGGGCGCTGACCAGGGGAGATCTGCCGGTTCCATCCGAAACCAACTGATTTGGGTTACTTCCTTATTGCTTTGTTGTCCCTTTCATGGAATTTGGGCTGCTTCCCCCGGAGGAAGTACGTCACCGTGGTGCAGTGCCACCCAACGTATGTATCCTCTTTTTTTCTTCTTCTTCTTCTTCTTTTTGGTGGGGGAGGAAAGCCGGATAACCCGGAGAGAAATCCCCGACGAGCAGCCCGGTAGCCAAAAAAAAAAACAAAAAACCCCGATACCACATATCACAACTCGGCCTGGGCTCGAACCCACGCTTCATGGTCGTGAAATTGGTGACGGCCGTTCAGTAGTGCACCTGATAAATCCGACGCGCTACCTATTAGGCCACCCGGACCACTCGCGTCGTTCTTTAGTTTTTGTTTTGGTTTAAACAGTTTTTATTCATTATGAACAAATAGAAAATGCACTCCACAATTTCCACAAAGCCGAGCACAACAAGTTATATAGTTTTTGTTTTTGATTTGTTGTTGTTGTTGTTGTTGTTGTTGTTGGTGGTGGTGGTGGTGGTGGTGGTGGTGGTGAAGTATGTGTGTGTGAATTCTTTTCTTAAAACGTCAACGATTCAGCACATTTTCTCAGTCCTGCAAACGGCATTCTCGACTTCAACCAACCCGGGCCATCACCAACAAGAGGGTGGGTGAGTGTTTGGGAGTATTACGTTCTTTTCCACCATGTATGGGTGACACCAAAGACGGGGCAACGAGAAAAAGGCCAGTACACAAACATGTGGCCCTAGGTGGGATTCGAACTTACAACCCGAGCATTCCGGGCGGAGTCCAACGCTCTACCATTCGGCTATCCCGGCTCCCCCTACCAACAAGAATTTAACACTTACACTGAGTCATTTCCGGTGTAGTGCATGTATATATACAGTCATAATTGAAATTCTCCCTGGCGGGCCCATCCTGCTCTTTCATCTGGGGGGGGGGGGGGGGGGGGGGTCAGCGTAAGCTGGGAGGACGTAGTCAGATCTCTCATCACCGAGTATGGGGGCTTTGTAGTGTTGAGCTGGCCACTATACTACCCGGACTGACCTGGCCAAGGTAGAGCATAGTCTGAAACAACTACCTTACACCAGACGGGCGCTGCAGTTCCTCATAGATGAGTGTTCAGGTGCCGGCTGGTGGGGAGTATTCGTGCACCGTGATTTGTCCCGTCGATTTCTCTACCATCTGTCGGCACCATCGGGTCTGTGTGTGTGTGTGTGTGTGTGTGTGTGTGTGTGTGTGTGTGTGTGTGTGTGAGAGAGAGAGAGAGAGAAGAGGGGGGGGGGGGCGCCTGTACCCTGGTCAGTTCTGGTCAGACGAGGGCCAGAGAGTCAAACGGGTGTCCGTCCGTCAGTCTCTGGACAAATTACCATTGAATGGCCGTCTGCTAGTCGGTGAGTGACGCAACTCTAGAATGATCATGCGGCCGGTCAGGGTGCTATACGGCCAGAGGTGGCGGGACCTATTCATTCCAGGCTGAAAAAGCGTTCGGCCGATTTAATTTGGGAACACTTGCTGACTGTGGCGACTCGCTGGACCCAAAATTCAGTCTAACAATGGGCTATTAGGGGCTGGTTAACAGTGACCGGAATACGTCCTCCTGTCCGTCTGCCTGTGACCATTTCCGTAATCCAGGTCAGACAAGCAGAGACCTATCTACTGAGTGTCAGTTTTGGCGTTTTCATACATTGGTCCTGTAATCTGGAACGGCCTCACCTCTCACATCCGGCATGCTCAGTCGTTAGCAGTCTTTAAGTCCTACCTTAAAACACATCTTTTCTCCACGCAGTAGAACCAACCCCCCCCCCTCCCTCATACCCCCCCCCTCCCCGCTCTCCATCTCTGCATGCCACCTGCAAAAAAATGTGTGTGTGTGTGTGTGTGTGTGTGTGTGTGTTATACGCTTATGGTTTGTTGTTAAGTTGTTTCTCTATAGAGAAACAACTTTATGAGACGGGGCAGATTTTGCTACGCGCAGCAGCAAGTTTCAGTGATACAAAACAAGACTGTGACGTTTCTCCAAACAATACTTACTTTCACGCACACAGTGACGTAACGAAATCTGCGTCATAGACACCTTACGTGCACACTTTGCTGCTGCGTTCTTTTTGGCGGGAATGACGTGTGTGTGTGTGTGTGTGTGTGTGTGTGTGTGTGTGTGTGTGTGGACGGATGTAATGATGGCTATCTCCTAAACCACCTCGATGGAGGCCTTTTTACTTTGAGATGAAATGGGAAATCACCTTCTCCAGAGCTACCCTTCACGATTTTTAGCCTGCCGCATTTTCAGAAGAGTTATCGCCAATTTTAAAAAATCGGTCATGTTACGAATTTTTTCGAAAAAGTTGTTCAAATTCCTTCATTTTCTAGACTTTGGAAGTTCACCCAATCACACTGCATTGATTAGTGCTACAGCTCTGTAGCTCTCGACTGGTTTTGTGTAAAAAAAAATATTTCCGAGGTAGGGGTGGTTTGCACATAAGATCAAATATCTATGAAAAGACTACTGCAAATTACTTATCATCCCGGCGTTTTTGTCTAGTGTGACAACTGCACATATGACAGGAACTACTGCACTATTATATCTTTAGCATTTAGAATAACTGAACTTTTAGATAAACATAACTTTTTCAAGTTTCTGCGAGAAGCACCGGTCAAAAGAGTTCCAAATTTTCGATTTCATAAGTACAATCCAAGGTATTCTAGTCCATGTTTCACCAGCCCTCTAGATCTTCCAGATTTTATGTAAAAATTAGTTCAGCCAGGGAAGTCACAAAAGCAACAGGGAAATCACAAGACATGCACAAGCATCATCTGTCATACCACCAGTGTGAAGCTGACGTCAAACGCTTAGTTCACAGACAAAATAAGCAAGTATCGTCACTGCCTCCGACATTTAACCAGCCCTCTAGATCTTCCAGATTTCATGTGAAAAATAATTCAATCGGGGAAGCCACAAAGCCAACAGGGAAATCACAAGACATAAACAAGCTTCCTCAGACGATAGCAGTGCTAGAGGCTGACGTGAAAATGTTTAGTTCGCGGAATTGACGTCATCTCTCTGTCTGTGTATGACGACCTGCCTGAGGCTGACGTCAAATGTTTAGTTCACGGAACTGACCTCTCTCTCTCTCTCTCTCTCTCTCTCTCTCTGGGGAGCCAGGGTGGCCGAATGGTAGAGCGTTGGACTTTCAATGCTCGGGTCGAGAGTTCGAATCCCGGCTGGGGCCAAATGTTTGTGCTGGCCTTTCTCTCGTTGCCCCGTCTTAGAAAGCACCCTTACGTGGTGGAAAAGGACGTTAAACTCCTAAACACCCACCCACCCACTCTCTCTCTCTCTCTCTCTCTCTCTCTGTGTGTCTCTCTGTCTCTGTCTGTCTGTCTCTCTCTCTCTCCCCCCACCCGGCCCCACCCCCAGTCACGTGACTAATCGGTCGAGGTCGTAGAGGATCTAGTGTCATTGGTAGAACTTGGAGAGGGGAGAACCGGCAACAATAACAACAAAACAGACAAAATAACATGAAATTTGGAGAAACAACTTTGTAGGACGGGGCCGTTCCTCCTTGTTTTTTTTTGTACGTTATGTGTAGTTTATGTACGCGCCCTGAGCTCTTGTGAGATGGGGCGCCACAAATACCCTTTATTATTATTATTATTATTATGCTTTAACGTCCTTTTCCACCACATATGGGTGATATTACAGACGGGGCGACGAGTAAAAGGCCAGCAGAAATATTTAGCCCCAGCCGAGATTCGACGAATCTATGGGCGAGAGTGGCCTAGTGGTTAAGCGCCTTCGTCACCAATGCCAGAAGCCGGTCAGGTTCGAGTCCCACTCGGGCCAAAGAATTTTCCCTTCTCGTACGTGGCACCGTTGGCATTCTGATCGATGGTCGGAGGTTCTCTCCGGGTACTCCGGCTTCCTCCCCCTCTGCTATGGAAATGTTCAGCCCACAAAATCTGAAAATAAATGCAATTCTAACTTCCGAAACTTAAATAGTTGAGCTGACCCTTCGCACCACGTGATTGTAATGTGTTCATGTCCAACGTGTGAGACTGAGAATGTGTGTGATTCACGTGAGCGTGCGTGTTGGGTTCACGGTTCGCGGCGCTTTGAACCGATTCAAGAAATTGGATGAAGTGGATTTTTAGTGTTGCTGACTTCCAGACGCTATAAAGACTGCTTCTCAAAAAGCTTAACCATGAGTAAACTGCTCAAAATGACCTTTTAACACCGCAAACATCGGTCACGCGGCGGTCCCAACAGAGACATGGTTCAGAATTGAGAATCCTCTAGCGAGCAAGTAATGACACAGCACTGACTGAGACAGCCCAAGTGAAATCCGATCCTTCAGAAGAAGACGGGACCAAATTATCCTCATCAAAGGCAGCTCTCTCCGCGGCCCTTTGAAATCTCACCTGTGGCGGACGCTTCCTCCTTTTCCGCATGGCCTGAGCACGTGCGACCCGATGATAACCCTGAGGTGACGCAATGCCGTCTGAATTGAGGCTGTCACGTGACTGGGCTGTCAGGTCACGGCGACTCAGGTCAGAAAGGGACACCCCGAGGGACTGTTCAGGTCAGACGCTAGAACTGTTAAGACCCGGAGTTGTCACACTTCTTTAGGGCCCACAACGGTAAGGTCGATAGAGTGGTTCTTCGATTTCACAGCTGATGGTGCATTTCTTTTGAGCGCTGGGCGTACTCCTTGAATCAGGGCCCGTATGTAGAACTCGAGGTTAATTTATCCCACGGCTACGGGTCTAACCCAGACTAGGACAAAAGAAACCCCAAAACAAAATTAAATAAAAAAAAGGAAGCGAAGAAAGAAAGACAAAAATCCTTCAATAACGGCAAAGGCACCTTGCTGGAATGGACCCGCTTTCTGATTTAAAACAAACAAACAAACAAACAAACAGAAAATTTAACCCTAGAGCTAGTTTAGTTCGAGGTTAGACTCTTACCCGGGGCTAAACTCCCTAACCGCGACTTTTACATGCGGGCCCTGGAGTGCAACATTCTGCAAGCTTAGCTTATATCCGAGTGATCGAAGAAGAAGAAGAAGAAGCTACTATCCCATCCCAAAATGCAACATTCAACCCTTAATAATCATTATATGCCCCAATGAAGTCTCCCGACACATTTCCATTCTATCCGTCATGCCCGATATATACAGTGACGTCTGAATGTTGCACGTGCATGTCAAGTACCCCTGCCATCAAAGCAAAAGGCATGTTGTGCATAAGATACGTGTCGCACGGTCGGGGTTGGCAATCAAACACGGGACCTAGTAGAGGTCAACAAACACGACAGTTTGACCTAACACGACAGTTTAACCTAACTCCAGGGATGTGGTTTGGGGTCGGATCTCGGCTAAAAGCCGAAATTTTTTGGAAAAAGCCGATAATCTGTCTGTCATGTCGGCTGGCCGAGCCGAAGTTTTCGAGCCGAAGTGAATCGACTCGATTATGTCCGTTTCTGCGAGATTCCTGTGCTGGCTGGACTAATTTCTAAGAAAACGCAACTTTACAGAACTTCTTTAATTCATGAAGGTGGAGGGAGCACGTAACAGTTGGGAATCTAGTCGAAAAACTCGTGAAACTGCTTCGGCAGAGACAGCCGAAACTTTCTGTAAAAAGCCGAAACTTTCATGGCTGTTTCGGCTAAATCACCGAAGAAAAAAAAATCCTGCCAACATCACTGAACTCAGTGACTTAACTGACGCAAAATCTCCCACGACGCGCAAAAACTACAACACTGAACTACATAACTACAAAACAAAAATTATATGCAGCTGGGTCTCTGAAAACAGCATACTTTTTGTGCTTATAGACTTACCATAAAGTGAATAGTTTCAGAGATACCTTTGAAAACAAAACACCTACATATTGTCGGCAAACCGCCGTGGGACTATGCAATGCCACAGACGGAGTTCACGATCTGAACCTGAAGATGTTACGCAAGGCTCAGCTTTCCATCTCACAGTTCAGACACCGTGTGTCCCGGCCAACGTGTTTTTTTTTTTTTTTTTTTAATGAAAACTGAAAGCTTCGCCACGTGTGCTCTGACCTGTCCGTTGGTGCAAGCCTAAAATCGTATTCTGAGAACATCGTAGTTGCAGACACGCTTACGGTTCAGTAACCAGTGAAATAAACGAGAGATGACAGCCAAGCCAAAATTCCGCAGACTTGCAGACTTGGGTCAAGGTGACCAGTGGCGCAGCTGAGACAGCTGAGAAGCGAGTGGGGGCACTTATGAGGCCGGGGGAGACACCCCCCCTCCTGTCCCTCCCGCCTCCTTCCTGTGGGATTAGTTCTACCGGTAATTAGATTCCTGGATCTGTAGTCATCATGGCTTCTGTCTGACTTGACCCTCTGGACTGAGACCCCACACTGCGCATGTCTGTTTTCACGGCGTCCGGCCGTTTCCTGTGCAGTAAATTCCATATCGCGGCTTGCAAAAGCTGAAAAGAAAAGGGGGAATGTTGTTTTCACGGATGGTCAACAGAGAAACGTTTGATGGCTGGAAGATAAGGGTTTTCATTCATTCAGTCAGACCAGACCATAAAAATGTCCAGTCAGCACTCTCTCTCTCTCTGTAGATGTAGCCTCTTATTCCGTTGCTTTTTGGCTTATATACTTGGTTGTTTGCTTGGTGATTGTCCTTGCTTGTTTGTTTGTTTGATATTGTTTGTTTGTTTAGATTGCTTGAATTTTGTTCTCTCTTTCTTTCTCTCTTTTGTAATTTAGAGTAGCAACGGCAAGTTTGGAAACGGAAACTGTGCCAATAGCTTTACCGTTGAAAAATAAAGGATCATTGTCATTGTCATTCTCTCTCTCTCTCTCTCTCTCTCACACACACACACACACACACACACACACACACACACACACACACACACATATATATATATGCTTCTCAGCTGCCGTTGGTCTGCAAGTCTGCGGACTTTTGCCCGGTTGTCATCTCTTGTTAATTTGACTGGTTACTACACTGTAAGCTCATCCACCGTCCTCTACATGGTCTTAGAACTGAATATGACTTTCAAGGTGTCACACATACATACTAACACAGAGAGAGAGAGACAGAGACAGAGAGAGACTGAGAGAGACAGAGAGAGACAGGGGGCATCTGTTAAATCCTGTCCATGATTAGAATCATAGTGCAAGATCTCTATCTCAAAGCAACAACAAGTTGTGCTTTCCTGTCCCCCGTCCTGACCACACACCAAGAGAGAATCTCTGCCGTCGTCTGGAAAAGCGTTCTAAGCGTCTATCAGATCCATGGCACTTAAGGCCTTTTCCCAGACGACGGTATAGTAGTCCGCGTCGAGCGGAAAGAAAAAGGACTTAAGTGCCTGTAAAATTCATGGGGCGCTTACGCCTTTCGCCAGACGACAGTAGACCTAAACCATTGGTAAACGACAGTGTGACAGGAACCCCACCAAACCGACCTCATCTACACACAGGCAGGATTTGCATCGTCTTGTCCATGTGTTTCCGTTTTGCCCCCTTCGCTCTTCCAATGCTAATCGCTACGCCTTTTCACAGCTGCGCGAACTCGGGGAGGTCGTGAGGTCAGGGAGGTGAGAGGTCAGATCGGGGTTCGTTCCCCTTTCTGGATTCTCTCCCTTTGCTCTGTGCAAACGGGAGGGACAGATGGGGCTGTGGGAGGGGGAGGTCAGGGGACGAGGGGGGGGGGTGGGGGGGGGGGGTGGGAGGGGGCAGAGCCAGAAAAGGAGTCTGACAGAAGCGCCTTTGAGGTGATCTTGTTGTGTCAGCGTCTTGCTGACAGGGACTTTTTCTCGCCTGCTGAAAACGAGACAGGAACAACTAGCCAGGGGAGGAGGGGGTGGGGGCGGATCTGTGTTGTCTTCGACACGCAAGCTTATGTCCAGCTGCTGTGGCTTTATCCGGTCAAGTTGGGTTTGTTTTGTTTTTTGGAGGGGGGGGGGGTTGCTGTTGTTTTTTTTTCCCCCGTGTGAACTGGGCCTCTGCGCGTAACTTGTCCATCACAATCAAGGATCCGTCAAATGTGGCCAACCTGTCAGACTGTCTGGATTGAATAACGTTCAGCTGGACTGCTTATAGCTGCCTGCCTCACAATTATGGCCGTCTCTAGTCACGCTTGTGACGCGGACGTGAAACTCCAACCAACCAACCAACCAACCATCCACCCAAACCGGTCAACGATTTGTTCAAGAACTAGGCATCCTATATAAAATGATTTATGTAAACTAATTTATGAGCACTGTCCGTTTGGGCAGACAGAAAACCACTTTACCCTGTCGGACTTCTAGATTTAAGCCAAGATAGATACTTTAGCGCGCACGTACAGTCAAATCACAACCAAAGAACCTCCCTTAACTTGAAATGCGTGGTACACGTACGGCCAACTCGGCATCCTAAAAAAAAAAACAAAAAAAAACAAACACCTGTAATATTAAACTTCAGGTTTTGTTTAGGAGAAAATGCTGGTGTTCCCAAGATGTCTTGTTCTTCTTGTTCAGCTTCACTGCTGTCAAGTTGATCTGTCATAACAATACTTCCTGCGACTACAATGGGTTTCCTGTCTGTTGTGAATGAGATGGCTCTTGTGAATGAATGAAGTGGTCCCTATGAATATTCATAAGCTGTACAGTTAGCGAGATATATTTATCGTTGTTTATCACCCATAGAATCTTCTTCTTTTTTCTTCTCCCCAGCCTTCTTCAGATCAGCTGCACCGCCACCCCCAGTTAGCTGTGTACGTAGCCTGGTCCATTCCCTGCAAAGTTATAAATTAACGGCTACTCTCTATACGGACACTCGGTCACGGGTATGATTAGGGTGATGAATGGAACGGCCAATGAAAAGGAACCGGGCACCTGCTCGCCGCTGCTTCCTGTTCACATAGACCCCCTCCCCCCCCCCAACTCCGCCCCATCCAAGCCTCATCCTGTGCCCGTAGAATCCCCCACCCCCCTCCCTCCACCCCAAATTTCCCCTCCCCTCCATCATCCCACCCAAAGCTCCCCTTCCAAAACCACCTCAAGTTTCTCCCATCCGCTTGCGAACTACATCACAGTATTTCCGCACACACTGGAACTGTTTGATGCCCCACCATCCGGCCTCTCAGTCTGTGTTGCCATGGCTAAAGGGGGGAAAAAATCCCCTGTGCGGACGTCCCGTTAGTCCGATGTTGACCCGACTCCAGGTATCACATCCCTGACCGTCATCCCCTCCCTACCCCAGCTTCCCCCATCCTCCGTCGCTTTTCCTCAACCTGGACTGGAGGGCCAGAAACTGTGTGTGTGTGTGTGTGTGTGTGTGTGTGTGTGTGTGTGTGTGTGTGTGTGTGTGTGTGTGTGTGTGTGCGTGTGTGTGTGTGTGTGAGAGAGAGAGAGAGAGGTTTTTTGTTAAGTTGTTTCTCTATAGAGAAACAACTTTATGAGACGGGGCAGATTTTGCTACGCGCAGCAGCAAGTTTCAGTGATACAAAACAAGACTGTGACGTTTCTCCAAACAATACTTACTTTCACGCACACAGTGACGTAACGAAATCTGCGTCATAGACACCTTACGTGCACACTTTGCTGCTGCGTTTTTTTGGCGGGAATGACGTGTGTGTGTGTGTGTGTGTGTGTGTGTGTGTGTGTGTGGTGTGTGTGTGTGTGTGTGTGTGTGTGTGTGGACGGATGTAAGGATGGCTATCTCCTAAACCACCTCGATGGAGGCCTTTTTACTTTGAGATGAAATGGGAAATCACCTTCTCCAGAGCTACCCTTCACGATTTTTAGCCTGCCGCATTTTCAGAAGAGTTATCGCCAATTTTAAAAAATCGGTCATGTTACGAATTTTTTCGAAAAAGTTGTTCAAATTCCTTCATTTTCTAGACTTTGGAAGTTCACCCAATCACACTGCATTGATTAGTGCTACAGCTCTGTAGCTCTGACTGGTTTTGTGTAAAAAAAAATATTTCCGAGGTAGGGGTGGTTTGCACATAAGATCAAATATCTATGAAAAGACTACTGCAAATTACTTATCATCCCGGCGTTTTTGTCTAGTGTGACAACTGCACATATGACAGGAACTACTGCACTATTATATCTTTAGCATTTAGAATAACTGAACTTTTAGATAAACATAACTTTTTCAAGTTTCTGCGAGAAGCACCGGTCAAAAGAGTTCCAAATTTTCGATTTCATAAGTACAATCCAAGGTATTCTAGTCCATGTTTCACCAGCCCTCTAGATCTTCCAGATTTTATGTAAAAATTAGTTCAGCCAGGGAAGTCACAAAAGCAACAGGGAAATCACAAGACATGCACAAGCATCATGTGTCATACCACCAGTGTGAAGCTGACGTCAAACGCTTAGTTCACAGACAAAATAAGCAAGTATCGTCACTGCCTCCGACATTTAACCAGCCCTCTAGATCTTCCAGATTTCATGTGAAAAATAATTCAATCGGGGAAGCCACAAAGCCAACAGGGAAATCACAAGACATAAACAAGCTTCCTCAGACGATAGCAGTGCTAGAGGCTGACGTGAAAATGTTTAGTTCGCGGAATTGACGTCATCTCTCTGTCTGTGTATGACGACCTGCCTGAGGCTGACGTCAAATGTTTAGTTCACGGAACTGACCTCTCTCTCTCTCTCTCTCTCTCTCTCTCTGGGGAGCCAGGGTGGCCGAATGGTAGAGCGTTGGACTTTCAATGCTCGGGTCGAGAGTTCGAATCCCGGCTGGGGCCAAATGTTTGTGCTGGCCTTTCTCTCGTTGCCCCGTCTTAGAAAGCACCCTTACGTGGTGGAAAAGGACGTTAAACTCCTAAACACCCACCCACCCACTCTCTCTCTCTGTGTGTCTCTCTGTCTCTGTCTGTCTGTCTCTCTCTCTCTCCCCCCCCCACCCGGCCCCACCCCCAGTCACGTGACTAATCGGTCGAGGTCGTAGAGGATCTAGTGTCATTGGTAGAACTTGGAGAGGGGAGAACCGGCAACAATAACAACAAAACAGACAAAATAACATGAAATTTGGAGAAACAACTTTGTAGGACGGGGCCGTTCCTCCTTGTTTTTGTTGTTGTTGTTTGTCTTGGTTTGTTGGGGGGGGGGGGGTCTTCATGTTATAGTTATTTTTGTGTCGTTTGGCTTATTTGTGTCAGTATCACATCTGTATGCGGTTCAGTAATTGTATTTCTCGAATGGAATTGACGTGATCGTGCAGGACTCCGGCTGTCACGTGCAAATGGAATCTTGTATATGTAGTTGTATATAAAATATCTGTATACAGTTTTCCTTGGAATAGTTATCCTCACCAGTAAATATAACTGTCGCCCAGTGCGCCATCCGGCTCTCGTTGCCGGAAATCCGTCAGGTTTGGATAGTAGACCGGCCAGAGGTGCCAGAACTGATACCACACATCTTGCAGTGTACTAAACTTTAACAGAAGTTTCATGCATCTTCCGATCATTACTTTTTCCCTTCTTTTTGCAACCTATATTCAGCGTATCCTCCCTGACCAGCGTACCAAGTTTTATTTCTTTTGCTTTTAATTCCTCGAACTTCTTGTTCAGTCCGACTTGACCGCACTACTGTACTACTCCGTCCGTCAGTCACTGAGTCAGTCCGTCCTGCTGCCGCCGGACCGCCCTCTCGGGCACTATCGCCCCGACAACTGACTCAGCATGGCTGTATCAATATATGAGAGAACTAACTTTAAGTTAAAGTAATAAGGCAGGGACACACACAACATAAAGTATAAGCGGTGAAAAATCCCCCCTCCCCCCAACGATCATTACCTTTGAGCCAACGCGGCTCCTGCAGAATCTGCCAAGCATGCTCTTCATGACCCGTATGTGACCCAGTTTAGACACAGGGGTCAAGGCTGCGGCCATTGAACTTTTTTTCCCTGCCTCACGCATTTCCTTAGCCAAACTCTGCACCGGCGACCAGACCGAGGGGGTGGGGGGTGGGGGGGGAGGGACACAGGGGAAGGGAGAAAACCGGAGGGGACGGGGGGGGGGGGGGGGGGGGGGGGGGGGGTGGGGGTGGCAATCGTATCCCGTTATAATGGTTTTATCTCTTGTTTTCTGATGTGAGCGACAGTGATATCCGTAGTTTTACTGTCGGATATCCGTAGTTTTACTGTCGGATATCTAGATCTGCTAAAAGCATCTTCGTGTAGTTCAGTCGATAACGGAATTTCTGCCTGCTTGGGTTGTCAGCATCAGTAGTTCCATGTGGGCCTGTTGTTTACAAAACGTGACAGTTATTTCAGTCTGCATGGCTAGAACATATTGTACATGGTGTCCGAGTCTATCTTCAGGTGGTTGTTGTTGCTGCTGTTGTTGTTGTTGTTGTTGTTATTGCTGTGTGGTTCTTCGGTATCGTTTGTTTTGTAGCAGTGTCGTTCTCTTTCGTTTTGCTGTTTTTTGTTTTTTGGGGATTTTTGTTGGTTTTTTTTTTTTTGGTTTTTTTTTTGGCTGATTTTATTTTTACATTTTATTTTATTCTTAGGCCTACCCGCTGTCATATGTTTTGGGTATTCTCATCTCTCTCTCAGTCTCTCTCCCCCCGAGGCTCTGTGTGTGTGTGTGTGTGTGTGTGTGTGTGTGTGTGTGGTGTGTGTGTGTGTGTGTGGTGTGTGTGTGTGTGTGTGAGTGTGTGTGTGTGCGCGCGCGTGTGTGTGTGTGTGTGTGTGTGTGTGTGTGTGTGTGTGTGTGTGCGTGCGTTTTTGTTTTGTTTTCTTTTCTGCCACAGATTGTTTTCATGTTTTGCTTGGTTTTTGTGTAAGTGCACTTGGCGCAAAGATTTACCGCTTTCTCTAGACATGCTGGAATTTTAGACACCCATTTTTTTTTTAAACCGTGTGTGTGTGTGTGTGTGTGTGTGTGTGTGTGTGTGTGTGTGTGTGTGTGTCCTTCACCGAGAATCTACCGTGTCCTCGAGTTCAGTTTCCTCTCGGCTCGCGGACAGACAGACAGACAGACAGGCTGGCGGACAGACAGATAACTCTGGAAGCAGACGGGCACAGTAGCTTTTTTTTGCAGTACCAGTGACGCTTCACTTACTTATCAAGTTTTTCCATCTGCTCGGAGCCTGACAGCACGGGCAAAATAACGACCACAGATGCGGCCCCCCCTGAAATGTCGTCTCCGCTTTCAAAACAGCCATAATTTTTGTCTCGGAGAGATGCAAAAACCCCTGCTTCCGTCCTTTCTATCCTTTCATCTCGCGCCCGTGCTCGTTTTCTCGCGCTTGTCTCGTGACATCTCGCTGGCTGCGAGAATTGTGTGATTGCGGCCTGAGGGGACTCCCCGCTGTTGTCACGTGCCCTGTCGCGCGCATGCGTAGTTCGCTGCAGAGAGTTCCGGAAGTGAGGGTCTGAATGAGAATGGACACAAATGAGCGGTTGACACGTGCTTCGAAGTTGACTTTGAGGAGCTGAGTAATGTAGGGCAGGTTATTTTATTGACCGACCTGTCCATGTGTGTGTGTGTGTGTGTGTGTGTGTGTGTGTGTGTGTGTGTGTGTGCCGATGTGAGTTTTTTTTCGGTTGGAGGGGAGGGGGTGGTTTTATTGAGTGACCGGTACGGGCTGGTCTTTTTTTTTTTTTTTTATTCCTGTTTTTTGGGCTGCTTTTGTTTCCTTTTCAAATTTTTTTTTCAAGTTTTTTTTTTTTTTTTTTTTTGGGGGGGGGGGGGATTGTCAGCTCTCTCTCTCTCTCTCTCTCTCTCTCCACGCATATCAGTACAGGCTTTTTGCACTCACAGTAATTAAACGAGAAACGTTTTATCAGTCAAACAGTGCAAGTTCATCAGACCAGAAAACAAGGTCCAGCTTATTACCGCCAGCTACTTTGACACGGAAACGACTGACCTGGACTGCTTGGTTTTCATGAGATTGTCGACTCCCTGCCGAGTCGTCTGCGTGGATAACTACTCCAATAAAACCCCCGTGCTGCTGATAGTTACCACTCGACTACGCTGGAGATGGAGTTCGTCTCTGTACTGACCAATTCCCACAGCGCCCCTTATTAGTTTTTCCCTTCCGATGCGCTTCAGCTGTTGGCGGCCGTAGGTAGTAAATAGCTGGATAATAACGGGATACTTTTAGTGGCGTAGGACAGGATATGGGGAAAGCCTATTGCTGGAGTAATTGTTTGTATGCACGTCAGTTTGAACTTTTCTTTTCTTTTGTTCCACTTTGTATTAGATTGCAGAGGACTGTTTGCACACAAACCGGCCGGCAATAATGAACTCAATTCCTACTAAGTAAGTTTTGGGTTGTGAGCCCGTGGCCTCAATTTTGAAAAAAAAAAATCTTAATTATTTTATGTTTACGTGGATTTGAATTTGGATCAGTAGGAGTGTTGTACGTTGATTATACTCGTGTTTGCTGCAATAAGAGCCGTGAAAGAACCGTTAATCTTGCTGATTTTCGCATACAGGGCCAAAACCGGAAAACAGTTTTTAAAAAAATGTGGAATACTCGTGCGCGGTATAAAATGTGCAATGCAGCTGAATATGAGTCATAACGTAGGGTCTTGGACATGGTTTTCGGTAAGCTTCGACATAAATTAACTTACTTACGAAGTAAATAAATAAATTAACAAATGAACTTTGTAGACAATTGTTCAGATTAGCTAACCCCTGTTGTTGTTGTTGTTGTTGTTGTTGTTGTTGTTGTTAGCCACGAATTTATAGTTTGCGTTGTTCACAAGGCGGCGCCTGCCTAAACTCAGCAGGAAAAGCAACGCCGACAGAATATTTGCAATCTGAACCATTTTTCCAGCAGTATTCCTTGTCCTGTCTGCCTTTTACTGTGCCACGTCGTTCCCGCCACTCCGCCGTGGGTTTGTCCCCAGACGTCACAAGAATTGCTGACAGTACTTTTAAGCCCTAATTAATCCCCATCCCTTACTGTCTGTCTGGCATCAGCAGGCCGTTGTCTCTGATTAGTGCCAGACCCGATGGCGCCGCCAGGACCTGGCCCGTCTCTACCAGCAACTCCACGACACCCTGGAGACCGTACGAGCAGAGCTACTGCCTAACGTCTTGAAGGATGGCCGTCACCTGGCGTGCTGCCGTGAGTGTTCAGTTACGTCGTTATGGCTTTTGGGGGCGTTGGCTACTGTCAGTTCAGTTGTGGATCTCAGGCGATATACTACCTGGCTTGTCTTGTCGTCTGTCTTGATCAGGGCCCGCATGTAAAAGTCGGGGTTAGGGAGTTTGGCCCCGGGTTAGAGTCTAATGAAATGGACCCGCTTCCTGAATTTAAAAAAAAAAAAAAAAAATTAACCCTAGACCTAGTTTGGTTCGAAGTTAGACTCTAACCCGGGGCTAAACTCCCTAACCCCGACTTTTACATGCGGGCCCAGTACTATAACACTGGCCGCTTTTACACCACATGCGTACACAACAGGCAGTCACTTCGCTGGCAGAAGGATATTAATTTTCTTCTTCTTCTTCTTTTCTTGGATACTGTGACAGACTCAGCAGACTGGATAATATTGCCTGTAATAATAATAATGATGATAATAATAATAATAAGTATTGTATAGGCGCTTTACCCAATTTCATGAATCGGCTCAAAGCGCCGCGAACTGAACCCAGCACGCACGTTCACGTGAACCACACGCATTCTCTCACACACTGGACATAAACACATTACAATCTCGTGGTGCGAAGGGTCAGCTCAGCTATTCAAATTTCGAAATTTAGAATTGCATTTATTTTTCAGATGTGGTGCGCTGAACATTTCCAAAGCAGAGGGGGGGGGGGGGGGGGGGGGGGGGAGCCGGAGTACCCGGAGACAACCCCCGACGATCCGCGGCCCGAATGATCGGTGCCACACACGAGAGGGAAAAATTATTTGCCCCGAGTGGGACTCGAACCCCTAGCCTCTCGAACTGGTGACAAGTCTCTTAACCACTAGACCACCGACCGCTCCGTATTGCGACCGGAAAAGCACGCACTGACGCGAACTCAGTGCAAACGTGAAAATCACGCCTTTAAACTTTGAACTAAACAAGTACCGTGAAACTTGAATTGTTCTATTCGTTCGTTGACCTTGAAAGATCGAATCCTGACTTCATTTCAAACGAACAACCCAGAGCATTGCCATCGTCATGTGGTTAATTTAAACAGGCTAAGCACCAAGAATTTGGTAAACACATCAGTCCTTTTACCATGAAACGGAAGATTTCTTGAAGGGCAAAAAGGCCTTAGTGCTTATCACATCAATGGCGCTTAGGACCTCTTACAATTTGTCGGTAGATTGCTTTCCCGGCGAGGACACAGTCATTACTGCCAGAGCAGCAAGGCTCTTGTTATTGTATCAATCGAAATGGGATGGACTGCTTTATGTCCATGACCTCCTTTGCCCTTTGACTCTCTGACCTCCCTGATCGATCGAAAGCCGTTTATTGGCCGGTGTGAGTACACTTTCCCTTCAGCGCACGCGCACTTCCTGTATGACCGACGTTGTAAATTGGGGCTCTTACGGGGGGCTGAGGCGCCGTCTAGACAAAACCCCCCTGGAGAGAAAATTTAATCCTGGGGGATTTCAAGGCAGTTAGGACTACAGGGCCCGTATGTAAAACTGGAGGTTAATTTAACCTACGGCTACGGGCCTAACCCAGACTAGGACAAAAGAAAAACCAAAAGCAAAATTAAATGTAAAAAAAAAAGAAGCGAAGAAAGAAAGAAAAAAAATCTCCTTCGGCATGGAATGGGCCCGCTTATTGATTGAAAACAAGAAAACAACAGAAAATTTAACCCTAGAGATAGTTTAGTTCGAGGTTAGACTCTAACCCAGGTCTAAAAGCCTTAACCTCGACTATTACATACGGGCCCAGGTTGTCTGATGAAAGGCTTGGTTGGTTGGCTGGTTGGGTGGTAGGTTGGCTCTGTGGTTGGTTGAGGGTTTTTCACACCATACGGGTGACAACAATTGAGGAGAAAGCCAGCACAACTAAGCAATTGGCCTCAGAAGGGATTTGAATTCACGACCCGAGCACTAGTAAAAGCCACAATGGCTGTGTTCCGGAGAATGTCACACCAGTCCACAGCTGAGTGTAGTTCTGCTTGAAGTGATCCATACGGGTGACAACAATTGAGGAGAAAGCAGCACAACTAAGCAATTGGCCTCAGAAGGGATTTGAATTCACGACCCGAGCACTAGTAAAAGCCACAATTGCTGTGTTCCGGAGAATGTCACACCAGTCCACAGCTGAGTGTAGTTCTGCTTGAAGTGATAATAAATGGAAATTACCAAAGGCGTTAATCGCGTCGACACAAGGAAGGATTCAGAATGGACACTAACTGGTTGGTTTTCAAGAAATTTGAAAGCAAAATCTTGTCGTTATTAATAATTCAAGATAGTTTTCGAGCCGGCTTGCTTCCAAATCGAAAAGTCTGGAAGCCGCAGTGAGTGCTAGAAGAGCAGCCGAAATTTTACTCTCGTTTCTCTTCGTTTCGTTTGTTTTGCGGTTGGAACCGGCGGCCATTGAGATGCTGTCACTGAGCAGGCGTCCAGGTGGCGTGATGGTAGACACCCGCTAAAACAACTCAGAACGACCTGTGAGCATAACAAATCGGGCCTTTAATACAGAGAAGCAACTGAGCGTACAGAAGCAAGTCAAATATCTCGCTATTTACGGACTATTAGTTTGTACACTGTGGTAATCCGTCAACATACACCCTACAGTCACCCGCCCCCCCCCCCCCCCCCCCCTGCCGCTAGGCAATGCCATCTAGATCCATGTCCCGCGTAAATAATGGCGTTTTTAGCGCCTGATTGCTAAACCCCACCAGACAAGGTCAGTGACTGACTGGCTGGCCTGCGCTGTACTGCAGACGTTGCGAACAGTTATGAGAGAACGATGGCCGGTTCAAGGTTGAGCGACGGGGGAGCAGACCGATATGAGTGCAGTCGTTTTATTGGGTGCGGTATAATACAAGAGTACTGGACCAGACTGAGACGGATGTACTGTGTTGTGGAATTTCATGCGGCGTGATAGCTTGGAATCTTGAGGATTAGCCATGCAGGGTAAGACACAATAGCCTAACTTGACATGGTCGAATCATACTTTAAGGCGAGTTTTCTAGATGCAACGAAACGCAGCCATTTTTTTTCTGATATAGAGGGTGGGTGGGTGGGTGGGTGTTTGGGGGTTTAACGTCCTTTTCCACCACATAGGGTGATATCAAAGACGGGGCAACGATGAAAAAGCCAGCACAAACATTTGGCCCCAGCCGGGATCGAACTCACGACCCGAGCATTAGAAGTCCAACGCTCTACCATTCGATTAATGCCTCCCGTCTGATATAGAGAACTTTGATGCAGGCCTTTCTTTCTCGCGCACGTGCGGACACACACACACACACACACACACACACACACACACACACACACACACACACACACACACACACGATACCAAGGGTCTGATGTATGGAGAGAGACTAAGACGTACAAGTCCGAGACTAGCTTGACTAGGCAGAGACTAAAATATGCGACATGTATAAACTGAGATTAGAGTACTTACTTACTTACTTAGGCCCTTGGCTCCACGTGGAGCATAGGCCATCGACAGCCCTTCGCCATCGCACTCTGTTCTGGGCTAGTCTTGCCACTCCAGTCCAGTTGGTCCCCTGCTTACATAGCTCTGCCTCAGTGTCCCGCCTCCAGCTGTTGCGAGGCCGGCCTCTCTTCCTTTTCCCCTGCGGGTTCCATGTCAGGGCTTGGCGTGTGGTGCTGGATGCTGGCTTCCTGAGGGTGTGTCGAGATTAGAGTAAATGCACTCTAATGATGTTCCCTGCGTAACTATGATACATCTGAGACTAGGGCAGTCTCAGACTAATCTAGTCCCTTTTCATACATCAGATGTACTTCAGTGACGACCACAAAAGCCTGTTTGCTACTCTTTCCGTTATGAATTCCCGAATGACCGTTTGTTACCCCCCCAGTGCGGACAGACAGACTCGCCAACTAATTGAAACGTGGCACGAAAACCTATCACAGTCACCGAGATTAATGACACCCACTTCAAAAAGAATGCCAGATGGTGTGACACCAGAAAAATATGAAGGGTTCCGAGGAACAATACAGCTTTTTGTGTATACGTAAACAAGTCCGCAATGCCAGTGCTGTTGTAAAGTTCGGATGAAGTCAGTTAGCGATGAATTGTCGTCAGGACGAGCTGTATTCGCTTCGTACTGTTGTTGGGGAGCCGGGGTGGCCGAATGGTAGAGCGTTGGACTTCTAATGCTCGGGTCGTGAGTTCGTATCCCGGCTGGGGCCAAATATTTGTCAGTGCTGGCTTTTTCATCGTTGCCCCGTCTTTGATATCACCCGTATGTGATGGAAAAGGACGTTAAACCCCCAAACACCCACGCACCCGCTTCGTACTGTTGATGCTGCACATATTGCCACTGGGAATTATGAAGTGTCTGTGTTGTAGACTCACTGAACCGGTGAGGGTGAGATGCTGTGAACGCCATTTCCCACTGTTCGAAAGTGGTTTGAAAGTTCGGCTGGAATTGTCATAACAGGGTCTGTAGCAAGTTTTGATTTCTGGTGGACGTCAGTGTTGAATTGAATTCATGACCTGCACTGAACAGTGACAGTTCGGACATCTTATTACCACTGATCAGATTCCTCCCTCCCTCCCCGCCGCCCCCCCCCCCCCCCCCCATCCCCCATCCTCTCCTCTCCTCTCCCCGGCCTCACCTTTCCTATCAGTCCTTCACTAACGATTACGATGTCGATTTTAAAGTTTATCGGTGACCCGTCTCAGTAACTTACATGAATCGCGACCGGGTTGTAGGATTTCGGAAGTTGTTGTTGTTGTTGTTGGCCTTTTTATGGGAGGGGGAGGGGGGTTGCTGTTGTTTTTCGTTGTTGGTGGTGGTGGTGTTTGTTCAATTATATTTTTTTTCGTTTTTGGGGGGTGGATGGGGGGGGGGGGGTACCTGCTTCAGAGTGCCTCTCTCTCTCTCTCTCTCTGCCGGTGGCACTGTCTCAGTAAAAGTCTGGACGGCCTAACCAACCAAAACACAAAAGGGGAAGGCCCTACCCCCTGGGGGAATGTTTTGTATTTTGGTAGGAGTGTGTGATGTCTGCTACAGAAACCTGCTGACGGGACACGTTCCCACGCTCGTGGAATCGGCGCTGGACCCTGTCTCAGCACCTCTGAATGCTCTGTCTGTACGCTTTGCTGGGTTTGGTATGACCGACCCGGTCTGGTTTTCATTTGACACAGTCACTTCGCTTTTCCTGGCTCTTGGTCTCAGATATTTCCCCGAACGTTAGTTCAGGCGCTAGCTCTCTCTCTCTCTCTCTCCATTTCATTTTATGATTTGTATTTGCAAAGGTCGCACGTGTGCCGGTCGGTGTGAATGCGTTTGGACCTGGTGGACGATTTACTCCGTCTATGTTTTTGTTTCTTGTAGTTTAGTGCATAATTTTCTGTCTTGAATTATCTTTTTATTTTTTTTTTCAATAGATAGTCTCTGTAGCATTAGCAACGGCAAGTTTGTAAACTGGCGAATTTCTGTCAAAACTCAGTTTTACCGTTGATAACTGAATAAAGTTTCATCATCATCATCATCATCATCATCATCTCTCTCTCTCTCTCTCTTATATTTTTATCGGTAATGAGTTCACCTTATTACTGTAGCAGCTGATAGTAGTTTAGCAACCGTGTGTGTGTGTGTGTGTGTGTGTGTGTGTGTGTGTGTGTGTGTGTGTGTGTGTGTGTGTGTGTAGAGTAGCAAGGACAAGATGTAAGACAGGTCTGCGCACCTAATCTTCTATCCTTGGAAAATAAAGTGTCATTGTCATTGTCATTGTCATTGTCTCTCTCTCTCTCTCTCTCTCTCTCTCTCTCTTTTTTTTTAATTTAGAGTAGCAACGGCAAGTTTGAAAATGGTAACTGTGCCAATAGCTTTACCGTTGATAAATAAAGGATCATTGTCTCTCTCTCTCTAGGGAGGGGGTGGGGACGGTGTGGTAAGGGAGGAGGGGGAATGGTGGTCGAAGTACGGTTCACAGGTGACTGTCCCTCTTCAACTTTAAACAGTGGTCAGATATATGTTATTGTTACCTGCTAACAATATGCGATATGTTGGCACGGGCTTAGCAGTCCATCGCTGGTTGCGTAAGGGAGGTTGTTGTTGTTGTTGTCGTTGTTGTTGTTGTCGTCGTCGTCAGTGGGGCTCTCGGAGATGTTTGAGCACACACGTCGAGGTTTTGGTGGTGGTGGTGGTTGTGGCTGTTCCGGTGGTGTTGCTGCTGTTGTTGCTGTTGTTGTTGATGATCAGTTTGGCTGTTTTTATAAATTTGCCTGTAAAAGGATGCAATGAAGTTGTTTGAACTTGAACTTGTTGTTATTGCTGTCCTCATGTCAGTCACGCCTGTAACTACGTCAGTTTTAAAATCCAGTTTACAAACCAGCGTGTTACGTCGTATTTGCTTCAGAGGGATTTTTTAAAAACAATTCACGTTGTTACAAGAAACACAACTGTGCACTGCACACTTGCTTTAGTTTGCCCCCCCCCCCCCACCCCTCAGCTGTTTGCCGTGTCCTCGTCTCAGTGATAATTTCGGCTGTCGTCTCTTTCGTGGGTCAGTGATAGCGAAGAAAGGACGCGTCTTATGGCGCCTGTGACAAGACATTATAAAGTGTTGCAAGTTTAAGGCCGTTCTTAACCGGGCGGACTTTAGGTTCGCGAACTAGGTTCGAAGAGTACGGCGAACTAGGTTCGCGCACGTTGTTTCTTAACCGACCAAATACTTGTGCGCAAACCCTGGTTCGAAAGGTTCGCCGAACTAGGTTCGAGGACTGCATAGCGTGTCGTGGGAACCCTAGCGATCCTTTTGCCGATCCTGCGCTCTGATTGGCTGCTCGGGGAGAGCTGTTGTGCGCATGTACATAGTTGAGGAAAATGGCGGACGGATTGGCGGCTATCGACTCACTTCACATTTCCCTCTCTTGCGCTCTTTTCCTCTTTTTTTCCTCTTCCTCGGCTTCCAAGAGTTCACTCAAAACGATAACTACCGCAAATGCCTGGTCGTCTCGATCTACGAAGGCGGCCATTTTGGTTGTTTACGATTGTCTCAACTTCCGAGTCCGCCTTGTTCGGGCGATGACGTATGCATATCATTAACGGTCGGTTAAGAAAGAGAACTAGTCCGGCCGAACCTCTGGAACCGCGTATGTGTGCGCGCTTGCCCTGTTCGTATACAATACTCAGTTCGCCGAACAAGTTCGCCAGACTGGTGATTCGCCCGGTTAAGAACGGCCTATACGCGATATGCACTCTCCGCTATCTAAGCAGCTGCTAAATGAACCCTGCAGAAGCAACGTGTCATACATACGAGGCCCACCGTGACAGTCCCACCCCACCCCCACATGCACCCCCCCCCCCCCCCACCAGGTAAACATTTCACCCCCATTAATTTCAGCTGTAAACGCCAGACTCTGTACCTGTTTCATCGGCTCCGATGTTTTCGTTCGTGACAAAGAGTTGTCACAAATTTCCTCTTTGCAACACATGCAAGCGACATGCAGTAAAAATGTCACAAGGTGAGTAAACAGGATGGTGTCAGCCGGAAGGTCGCATAACACAAGGCCATCGCTGTGTTTGGCTGATAGGCACTGTCGTTTATAGTCTTGGCCATACTGCACTCGGGAGGTTTCCCACCACACATACAGGAGGCCTCAAAATGCTTGTCAGTATTCCCTATTAGCCCCAGGCATCATAGTCGCCCTAAAAATGCTTCAGTCTAGAAACAAAAATCATCACGCATAGACCATTTACGGACACGCACCAGACAGGAGTTTGTTTGTTTTGTTTTTTCTAAAATCGAATGTCTTTTCCGCTCAGGCCTCACTGGCGTAATGCGGGTCTACTTTCTGTGAAAGCCACTTTACCCACTTTACCCAAATCTGCTCGCGTCACCTTTGCCTCTCTTGTGCGCAAAACGTCCCAGCTTCAGTGGCAGCTTGCCTGCTCTTGCAACCCCCTGGCACACACTTTGCCCTACAAATACTAAAATCACTCTTTTTCTTGCCAACAAAAATCGCTACTAACTAGCACACTCGCCAAACAGGGCCCTTCAAATAAACACTGCCGGGTCAATATGTGCCTTACACCCTGCAGAAATCAGCTTCATAATATGAGAGTACCTGCCAACCATCGTATCGTCCGTTTCCGGTTCTCAAGTGGGTACTGTCTTACAATTTATACGGTTTCTGCAGAGTATCACATCCTATGAGATCCTCTGTAGTGTTGTAATGCTGGCACTGAGCCACCAGGATCGGACTCGATGACGCCGCGACCACACTGAGCGCTCTCCAAAAGTGTAACAACAGTCGTAGAGTTATGTTCGACCGCTCGTGCAAACGGTAAACAACACTGCATCGCATCAAGAGCTGTACTACCCGTGCAAACGGTAAACAACACTGTATCGCATCAAGAGCTGTACTGACCATCAAGATAGAGTATTTCGAGCGTACAGAGGCGCACTCACGAGCGAAACTGTTCCAAAACATAACTTGGCTTAGCAAAGATGGAATTATCCCATTTAAACCCTCATTTCCCCCTTGCCAGATTGAGGCCCCTTTTAAGGTTCATCAGCAAAGACTGCCAGTTGTTGGTCGTGTACACAAGAGGCTGACATCCGGTCGTCACCTCCTGACCGCCGCTCGGTGTCCACGCACTGCGTCTAGTCCGTGCCTCATCAATGGACTAAAGGTGTGTTTGTGCCCCGATACTGTTTACTTCAGCCTGCGCTGGCCCCTTCTCTGCCACAAGAACGTGCCTTACGGTCGCTGGGGGTAGATTATGGAGGAAATTCGTGTTTCTCGGTGTCAGGGGAAACATCCTTTAAAAATCCCATCCTTCGATTATTTTAATGGACGTGGGGTGTAATTATGTTCTGGTGGAAAACATGTTGTTTTTTTTACGCCCAGGCAGTGCATCAAAGACACTATAGATCCGCTATGCCATATCGCGGAGGATTTAATGGGGGTTGGCTGTTTGGTTGGTTGGTTATTGTTGTTTGGACTGTTGTTGTTGTTGTCTTTGTCGTTCTTGTTGTCGTCGTTGTCGTCGTTATTGTCGTTGTCGTCGTCGTCGTTGTTGTTGTTGTTCTTATCGTTATTGTTGATGCTGAAGTTGTTGTTTTTGTTGTCGTTTTTGTTATTGTCGTTGTCATTTGTCGGTGTTTTGATGTTGTCTGTGGTGGTGTTGTGGTTCGTTTCTTTTGTTGGTTTTTTGGTTGGTCGGTGGTTGTTGTTGTTGTTGTTGTTGTTGTTGTTGTTGTTGTTGTTGTTGTTGTTTGATGATTAAAAGTGATGATGATGATGATGATGATGATGATGAACAAAATTCTGACTCCCCAGCGAGCGTCGACAGCCCAACGCTTTCCAAACTCGGCAACTAGTAACCAACTCCTATATGGACATGGTGGACGAGATGGAACTCTTATTTTCAGTCTGTGCGTCTGTCCAACCTTCCGCGCCTGTGTGCAAGTCTGTCTATGCTTCTCTGTGTGTGCGTGCGTGCGTACGTGTGTCTCATGTTGTCTGTCTGTTTGTCTGACTGTCTTCCTGTCCGTGTGTCTGTGCCTTCGTGCCTGTATAGAGACTGAAACTTGGAAGACTTTCCTTGGTTCCTGTTCCAACCCTCATTTCAGCACGAAACACCTCCATAATTTTTGGTCAAAACTGCCAAGTAATTTGGTCCCCTGAAACTAGTAACATGATAGCATACGGTTTACAACAGCCTTACAGCAAGTATTCTGATCCCCACTGAACTACTATATATTCAAAGAAATGGCTACGCTGACGACTGTGCGTAATGTCAGCCCAGCTCGAGGTTCAGTTAATTACGGACCGGTTATAAGCTCCATAAAGCGGAATGGATACGACCTTTAATGGCAGATAAATCAAGGTCTGTCTCATTATTAGCTTTGTTGTCGTCCGTACTCCGACGCAGGGACCAAGTCTGCGTAATATCAGATGTATTAAGACTGTTGATTAGATACAGCGTGGTGCACTCTTGTGTGTGTGTGGGGGGGGGGGGGAGGAAGGGAGGGGGAGGGGGGCTATAAATCGGGTGTTTAGAAGCATCAAGTTTCCTTTCGCAGATCGCAGGGAAGATTGCAAAAGGAGGCTTCGAGAAACGCGACTGAATATCGAGGAACCAGCTAGTGTTGCGACGAGGTTGGGGGGGGGGGGGGGGGGGGGGGGGGTTAACGTCCTTTTCCACCACGCACGTAATGATGATATCTAAGACGGGTCAACGAGGAAAAAAGGCCAGCACAAATGTTTGGCCCCAGTCAAGATTCGAACTCACAACCCGAGCATTGAGAGTCCAACGCTCTACCATTCGGCTATCCCAGCCCCCCCGTGTTGCGACGAGGACTGAGCCAGCTAATGTTGCGAGCAACCGCTGAGTAGAAGAATTTGTATTTTAGCTCGCACAGCCTGTGGACGGCAGTGTTTTGCATTCAGAACTCTACTAATCATTGGAATAGACTTAGTACTTCAAGCCTACAAGCGCATTCACAAGAACAGGCTCAAAAGTTCGAGGTTACAGGCGCACTCTCGAGCACAACTGTTCCAAAACATAAGTTTGCTTCTGCGAAACCTGGTAATTTTAGATGTCATGCATTTCGTACCGCGAATGAGTTTTTGACTCTTTTTCGCTTTTGGCCCTGTATGCGAAAATCAGGCAAGATTAACGGTTCCTTGACGGCTCTTGCTGCAGCAAACACGAATAGAATCAACGCGTAACACTCCTACTAAGCTAAATTTAAATCCATGCAGACATAAATTATCATTTTGGGTTTTTTTGTGTGTGTGAGACCAATGGCGCACAACCCCAAAGTTACTTGGTAGAAACTGAGTTAACAGTGGGTTAAAAGTACATGAGCCAGACGCAGGACGCTAACAAGCTGTATTCCCGGTGTCCGACTGTCTGATTCGGTTAGTGTGTTCTGGTGCGTCGATGATGAGTCCACTTCAGTGACTGTCTGGCCTACAAGGGGGAATGCCCGGCCACAGCCAGCTTGACCCCGGGGTCAGCCCCTTCCCTCGGGCCAGTGTCCAGTGTTGTGACGATCAAATTTCGCAACGCAAACACACAGCTCTCTGGCAGAGTTGCCGTCCTTTTTGTATGACTTGTCTCCCTTGACACTGTGATCCCGATGTTGACTGATGTTCACCCTAGAATCATGGGGTGGGTGGGGGTGGGGGTTTGGGAGTTTAACGTCCTTTTCCACCACATAGGGTGATATCAAAGACGGGGCAACGCTGAAAAAGCCAGCACAAATATTTGGCCCCAGCCGGGATCGAACTCACGACCCGAGCATTAGAAGTCCAACGCTCTACCATTCGACCACCCCTGCTCCCTCTAGAATCATGGGGAAAACGCTGAGACTGGATGAACTGTGAATGAAATACTTTATTCTATTTTATTAGCATTTTCTGGAAATTTTGGTTGCTCCCTTCGAAGGAAGCGCGTCGCCGCGGTGCAGCGCCACTCACCTACCCATTTTGCTGAGGGTGGAAGGCCAGAGGACCCGGACAGGAACCCTCGATGAGCATCCCGAAAGCCAGGAAAACTGGATGTCACACACCACAGCAGTGACATCGATGACGGCCGTTCAGTAATGGTCGGTTTGGTAGATGATGTTGTCGTATCGCGGTTAGTAGTGGCTGAACGTCCCCGCCACTGGTGTTCTAATGCTCGGGTCGTGAGTTCGTATCCCGGCTGGGGCCAAATTTTTGTGCTGGCCTTTTCATCGTTGCCCCGTCTTTGGTATCACCCGTATGTGGTGGATAAGGACGTTAAACCCCCAAACACCCCCCCCCCCCACCCCGCCACTAGTGTGACTCGTCGAGACGGTCCCGGCTGATGGGCAGGTTATGGGGGACAGGGGCGGCTACCCTAATTACTAAACTGACAGTTCAGCTGAACACCATTCATCACCAGTCCTCTATACAACTACGCACAATACCAAGAGCTTTATTTCCTGAGTCAGCAAGGTGTCTGTATCGTATAACACACTGAGACACCAGGAACCGCGACCAAACGGCGAGATTCAACAGAGAAGGAGAGAGAGAGTTTGATTCATGAGGCTGGACAACACAAACGGGCGGAAGGGGGCGTGCGGGGGAACAGAGGGGGGTGAGGGACACGATAGGGGCGTCCCATTGTCCAAACAATTCCCGTGACCGGTCCTCCGGCATGAAAACGCGCTGCGGCGGAGTCACCTTTCAAAGGAAACTGGCCATCAGCTTTTAGAAATAACAAGTCCCATCCCTGGAGGGGGAGGGGGGGGGGGGCAGGGGGTTTGGGGGTTCAAGGAGCTGGTGTGACTCGGGTTTTTGCGATTAACTTGATACGAGGGGTGTGTTCCAAAAGTCCTGTCACAAGTGCTCTTTTTAACCAACTCGAAAATGGTCAAACTTTATATGAAAGTAAAGCTTAAAGTGTGCTTCACACTCTTGTCTAATTTTATGTCAACACGTGACGTCATTCAAAAGCTATGACGTCAAGCTGCGCACCATGAAACCAGTTGCACCAAGAACAATGTACGCGGGCCAATGGAGATAAGTGTTCCAAGGACATGCAAGAGTTTGGTGGCGATACCTTTACTGCAGTGTACTTTCCTTTCTGCAGCATCTGTGACAGAGCTTACGGGACATCCCTCGCACTGTGTTGCTACCACTGATTACTGGTTTCCGTTCTACAGCACCTGTGACAGATCTTTTGGGACACTCTTCGTACTGGGTTTCTTCCACCGTTTACTGAACCAGAACCTGTGACAGGACTTTTGGAACGTCCCTCCTATTGTGTTGCTATCACTCATTACTGGTTTCCGTTCTACAGCACCTTTGTAAGAACTTTTGGAACACCCCTAGATGTGTCTCGTCCACAGTTTACTGGTTTCCGTTCTACAAAACCTTTGACAGGCCTTTTCGAACGCCCCTCGTACCGTCTTGCTACCAGCGTAGTTGACCAGTGGCCGAATCGTGGACGGGTCAAGTGTACTTTGAGGAGAGCGATCTGGTGTCATGAATGTGCCTGAGAGGTCATCAGTCTCACTCTGAGTTTTCGCTTATTAGGGAAATGTGTCTATGTATCCCTGTGTTGAGTGCAACAGAGAAGTTTTGGTGAACACGCCTTGGCCGGGGGTCATCGTTGCCATGTGGAATTCTCGATTACAGAAATACTACAGGGAAAATACTGTATTGAAGTGGAAGGCATGCAGTAGTCTCTGTGTGTGTGTGTGTGTGTGTGTGTGTGTGTGTGTGTGTGTGTGTGTGTGTGTGTGTGTGTGTGTGTGCCGTGTGGAGGGAGGTAATAGGGGTGGGTTTGGAGGGGTGGATGTTGGTGGATAGGGGCGGATGAAATTCTCTCTCTGTCTCTCTCTCTCTCTAACACACACACACACACACACACACACACACACACACACACACACACACACACACACACACACACACACACTGACCTTCGTGCGACTTACGAACGCCACAGAATCATTGTCGCCAAGATTACAAAACCGTTGACCAGTTCACCCTGCTCCCCTGCGACCGTGACACAAGTTCGTACGAGTGTTGTTTACCTATCAGAGGTAATCTATGTTGATCTCTCTCATTTTAACCGCCCTTGCCTTCAGGTGAGAGAGAGAGGGAGAGGCCCGAGTCACTGAGCAACAGGTCGTGTTCAGCTCTACCGTCTTTTCAAACACAACCACCAAGGAATTGACAGGCGTTTAGTTCCTTTCTGCCAGATGGCGTTAGAGATTGGCCTTTCTGCTCCGTCTTGCCGATCCAGCAGTCTACCCTAACCCCCCAACCGTTAGTGAATAATTTGGACTTTCACTCCCGACACCTCAGCTTAAAGAAAAACAGGTCAGTCTACGGAAGCGTTGCATAAACACATTTCTGTTCTGGTTCACGTCTACTGTAATCTGGTAAAAAGACCTAAGTCCTTATTAAATCCATGGCGTATAAGCACTTTCTTTTTTCCCGAATGACGGTAGACGTGTTGCGCTACTCCAAGTTCTGTGACCACATCGGCATAACGGACCAGACTGAGTGTACAGCACCACCGACATCCAAAAAGTGCCAGGTGAAATGGGTTGTAGAACGGCTCAGTTTCCCGCCAGCACTCAAGACGGTCTGTCGCTGGCGCAAGGACACAAATTGAGCGTAAGGTGAAGTTTGCTGTTTGTCTGAAGCACCCTGTTTTGCCAGTGTGCTAGTTTCTAGTGGTTTTTGTTGTCGCGAAAAAAAAGCGTGATTTGCGTGATTTTTGTACATAGTAGGGCAAGGTGCATGCTAGGAGGGTGGGTGGGTGGGGGTGGGGGGTGGGGTGGTTGTTTGGGGGTTTAACGTCCTTTTCCACCACATACGGGTGACATCAAAGACGGGGCAACGATGAAAAAGCCAGCACAAATATTTGGCCCCAGCCGGGATACGAACTCACGACCCCGGCGAGCATTGGAAGTCCAACGCTCTACCATTCGGCCACACCGGCTGCCAGAAGGGTAGCAAGAGGAGGCAGACTGAAGCGATGCAAATAATGTGTCTGCACGGATCATGGACATACCAAGCTGCTCAAAAAGTATTGTCATCTTGATACACTGACCCGAGCTATGATTTGTACATTCTGGTTATCGGTTTTACGTGGAAGACAACCTCAATTCTGAACGACAGTTGTGTAGTTAGTGATCTTAAACCTGACCTAATGTGTTACTTAATCGGATTAATTCCATCTTTGCTAAGCCAGCTTATATTTTGGAACAGTTTCGCTCGTGAGTGCGGCTGTACGCTCGAAATACTGATTAGTATAGCTTTTAATGCGTTACAAATGTTGTTTACACTTTGTGCGAGCGCTCGAAGATTCAAATTCTACGACTGTTGGTACACTACTGGAGCGCTCAGTGTGGTCGGTTGCCGTGTCATCGAGTACGCTTTTGCTGGCTCGGTGCCAGCGTTACAGACGCTGTCACTGTCCAGTTGTCTAAGTGGTGTGTTGATAGATACCACGAAAACAGCTCAGGACGATCTGTATAAACGAGCGGGAGAAAAAAGTACCATTAGCCCCTTTGAAAACTTTTTTTCACGTTAGAAAAAGTAAGTTGCACTGCTAGTAATCGCCCCCTGACTAGCTGTAATCTCCCCTGACTCACGACGGCCGCCAGGCGTGACAACTCAAGCTGGATAACTCTGGAGACACGTTGAGAAAATCTCTCTTAGCATACCGGCCGTTTTGACTAGGGATTTACTGAATCAGGGTCAAGGGTGACTGCCGGCTCAGAGTGGGTTGCCCCTCAAGGCCGTGTTATTGGGAGCAGAACGATTTCAATAGCTCCGCATAAACAACCGATTTTCGTTTTGATTTGTTTGGATTTAGAGGGTTAAATTTCGGTAGTGGAGGGTCTGATATGTTTGCGTTCAGGCTTTTACTGTTGGAAGTGATTTTGCTGAATGGCGATGTGTGAAAGGTGGACACGATATAGCCGCTATTAAAACAAGGACGGAAAAGGCCTCACAAGATAGCTGGGTGATGGGCAGTTGTAAACACTGTCAGCATCAAGCAGTATCAGGGAAAGTACCTTTAAATTAGTAAAGCGTCATCTTCCGTTAAGACTGAGACTGTTCAACAGATAGTATCCAGGTCTGTATACTGTAACTTCATTGTGTTAATCATGGAGTGCACACTTACCACTGTCTCGTGTTGTATAGTTATGTGCTGTATTGTAATGTTCTTGTAAATGTAACATATGACAAAAACAGAATCAAATAAAAGACTGAAACTGTTAATCTTGCCAGTCGCAAACTGTGATCAAATGGAGCGGGTTTGAAGGATGAAGCCTGTGACTTTGTGATTAACTAATGTGTGATAATCTTAATTGGCTATTTTAAATTATATGTACCTTAACACCAAGACTGTTCTATGTTATCTTTAATTCAAAATCGAAATCTCTATTTTAATTGTAGTGTTTATCATGTATTATCTTACCTGTATTTTGATGTGTTTTACTGCTTTTGTTTGTCCACCAGACGCAAATTTCCCTGTGGGATAATAAAGATGTATTGATTGATTGCCTGATTTTGGTGTATAGGGCCAAAACGGAAAAAGAGTCCAAAACGTGGGATAGTCGTACGCGGTACGAAATGTGTTAAAGGAAGGGGAAAACTGATGGGTGGCACCGTACGACTTGAGTGGCGATGCGATCCCTCCTTGGAGGGCCGCCAGATTTTAATAATAATAATAATAATGAGTATTGTATAGGCGCTTTACCCAATTTCACGAATCGGCTCAAAGCGCCGCGAACTGAACCCAACACGCACGCTCACGTGAATCACACGCATTCTCCCACACACTGGACAGAAACACATTACAATCACGTGGTGCGAAGGGTCAGCTCAGCTATTTAAATTTCGGAATTTAGAATTACATTTATTTTTCAAGTTTGATGGGCTGGACATTTCCAAAGCAGAGGGGGAGGAAGCCGGAGTACCCGGAGAGAACCCCCCGACGATCGGCCCGAATGAACGGTGCCACATACGAGAAGGAAAAATTCTTTGCCCCGAGTGGGACTCGAACCCCCGACCTCTCGCATTGGTGACAAGTCTCTTAACCACTAGACCACCCTTACGAGGACAAATTTAGGGTCAAAATGACACACCAAAAGACACAAGATATACCAGTCTGACCGGGGCGGTCGGTGGTCTAGTGGTTAAGAGACCTGTCACCAATGCGAGAGGTCAAGGGTTCGAGTCCCACTCGGGGCAAAGAATTTTTCCTTCTCGTATGTGGCATCGTTCATTCGGGCCGATCGTCAGGGGTTCTCTCCGGGTACTCCGGCTTCCTCCCCCTCTGCTTTGGAAATGTTCAGCCCACCAAATGTGAAAAATAAATGCAATTCTAAATCCCGAAATTTAAATAGCTGAGCTGACCCTTCGCACCACGCGATTGTAATGTGTTATGTCAAGTGTGTGAGAGAATGCGTGTGATTCACGTGAGCGTGCGTGTTGGGTTCAGTTCGCGGCGCTTTGAGCCGATTCAGGAAATTGGGTAAAGCGCCTATACAATACTCATTATTATTATTATTATTATCGGGTCGCTTCGGCATTTGAATTTCTAAACCTGTGTCCACGCGGACGGGCTGTTGCCACCACCACTCACAGTAAAGTTTGATATGTTTCTTCTTTCCTTTCTTCTTCCTGCTCTTTTTTTTTTTTTTTTTTTTTTTGTCTTTGCATTTCAGTCCAGTTTTTCCACGCCAATTTCTCCGCCATGCTTTTTATAAACTGGTTCAGATGAGCACGTGTATAAGTTTCTCTTTCAATGTAATACTGTTTACTGCTTGACGGTGATCCGGCTTCAATGTGTTTCCACGAGAGAAGCTTGTATGTGCAAAGCTTGAGAGTGCAGTGTAACACCAGAGAAGTGCTGAAATAAACTCCACAACTTTTCTACGCGCTCACGTGTCTTCTGTGAGTGAAAGAGACTTAACACGCAGTCTATAAGAACTCGCTACGTGAGGAGTGTTCGCCTGTGTATCGCCGTGACCCTCGGTAAGACGCCGGGCTCTTCAACATTTCTCCACACGTAACATTTTTTAAAAAGTAAAAATGTTTAAACCATATACCAGTCTAAAGGAAATGCACCCCTAGTGTACGTGACGCTAAAAGAAGCTAGCCGAGCTTGACAACCGAGCGCGCACTCAAGCGTGGAGACAACGATAAGTTATCCCTTGGTTATATGACCTTATCCCATAGCCTCATTATGGGATGAAACAGATTAGGCGGAATTACCTGGGACAATGGTGCTACAGATAAGGACTAAACGCTCATGTCAGCCGGTGCTCAGGGTCGAGGGTCATCGCAATTTTGTTTATGCACCTGAGCACGCGACTGTTGGTTTTTTTGTTGTTGTTTTTTTTAAGTCAGCAGGTTTGGATGGAGCACTGCTCTGTCTCAAGTGAATTTTATGCTTGTAGTGGCGTCGGATGTAACGCTGAAAATAAATAAACGAACGAATAAATAAATGAATTAATAAATAAATAAACACTCCGAAGCGAGCTAGGATTGTGTTCCTTGTGTGTGTGTGTGTGTGTGTGTGTGTGTGTGTGTGTGTGTGTGTGTGTGTGTGTGTGTGCGTGCGTGTGTGCGTGTGTCTGTGTACGTCATTATACAAACACTTCAACATGGGGTGTTTATGATCAATAACTGTGCCGTAAGTCGTTGGAGGTTATGCATGAGCTGCCCACCCACGTACGTGCTCGTTACATACAGACACCTTACAAAACACGATTTGGGTTTCACTCCATGATTTCTACCTAGGAATCAGTAAAGTATAAGTCGGTCAGTTGTTACGTGTAATTCCCGAGAAGGATGAGGTGCTGTTGCACTTACATCTTCCTGTCTGCCTGCCTGCCTGCTTTTCTGCCTGCCTGTCTGTCTACCTGTCTGTGTCCGTCTACCTACATAGCTAGAGGGAAGCCGGAGTGGTCTAGTGGGTCGGTCTAGTGCGAAGATGTGTGGGTTCGACCCTGAATGGAGGCAGGAATAGGGCGGGTGAGTGTGGGGTGGATGGGTGTGTGTGGGGGATGGGTGTGTGTGTGGGGGGGGTGTTAACGTCCTTTTCCACCACGTATGAGGCAGGGGTAAAAAAAAAAGAAAGTAATTTGTGACTATTCCAAAACGTGTCCTGTTTCTTCTGACTGAGTGTGTGAACTGGATCTGTTTCTGTAACATATCCATCGCACTCTACGATACATCAAATTAATGTGACCGACCTGGCATTCTAACTGGATGGTCTTCAGCTGGACTGCCTGGGTAACGCTGATCAGCGAAGTCCTCCTTAAGAAAGTCCTACCAAACCGCAGCGCTAATGCTACACATCAGACGTATAGTACATAATTGCTACCATCCAGCGCGGGTTTCCTATCAGTACACCACAGTTACACCGGCACTACTCTATATAATAAATACTTGCCAGGGATACTGACAGTTATATAGCCACAGACCTCACATTTTCTGCTTCCTTCATCAGTCGTTGTGCAAGAAATTCTTGCATAAGATCCGACAAAGGCAGGCTTCAATACATCCCCCATTACCGACCGACCGAAGCGGGCGTGCGTTCGTCATAGAATTAGCCTCTTGCATTTCAGCAACATCACACCGGTGACGCGGCTATCCCGATTCTGACCGGCTTGCGGCGTTGAGCGCTAGCGTTGCTTGGCCGCACGCGACTTCTCTCAGAAAATCATCTGCGCTGTACACGTGAAAGCTTGCCTCGACCTGAGGTTGGCCTGTCTTGTCGCAGAAGGTCTCTGTTCAACTCGTAAGTGGTTTTTGTGGTACTACTTGCGCGTACACTCACGTTGGAAACAATTTAGTCTCGTTTTCTGTAGAAAATTCACTTTCATTCGCGATAATATAAAATTACAGAAAGAAAAGTCAAGTTTATGAAAACGTCCTAGTTTTATAATTTGTCTTGCGGCCATACCTAGAAAATTATTGCAATTTGTGGCTTACATCGCGTGCAGTTCGAGAAAGAAAATTGGTAGTGAACATTTTGTGGTTATGAACCGGCACTCGCCCCGGCTAAGAACCAGCCTCTATTTGGTTTGTGCGTGGCTAAGAACCGACCAGCTTCTCCTTTCTTTTTTCCTATGCGAATATTATGATTTAGGGGGTTTTAGGTGTCCCATTTCAGATGGAACTGTCAGGGAACGTAGTGGATAATAACCTACCAGTGTTATTTTCAAAAAATATTTCCCTACCCTTCCAATTTCAACCCTCCTCCCCCCCCCCCTCCTCCTTTTTTCCACAACCATATCTCCTCGCTTCACAATTAAGATAAAAGAAACACAGATACAACCATATTTACCGAACTACTTATTTTCTTTCCACAGAAATGACCACACCACAGACATCATCCTCATCTATCAATATCAATTATCCTTCACTCTTCTAATCATCATCACCTGAAAATATTTCAACCAACACAACACCGGAACACACCCCAGCTTACACCGCAACACACACCACAGCTCACACTACAGACACAAACACAGAACACTCAACAAACACCATAACACACACCATGACACACACCACAGATACAAACACAGAACACACAACACAAACCCGGCACGACACAATACACAATCACTTCAGAGGAATTGGAAATCATTAACAGAGAATTCGACAAACCCATTGACACATTCACAAGAGACACTGACACAGCACTGCAACACTTCTACATTGCACACCAACTAAACCAACTCATCACTGACATCCACTCACACAACAATACCACCAACAACATACTTCCAGCGACACACATAATTATGCACCACATCTCACACTTCCAGGCGCAACACACTTCTTTATGCAAAACTTACTTACAGACCTCAACCTTAGAATCAAAAGTGCACTCATTCACCGCATAATGGACCTTCAATCATACCACAACAATCTACTCCCTCCTGAACACAACAACACTTACAGACAACATAATGAACATAATGGACAGATTGAAACACATGATCACACGTACAGGAACAGACACCAAACATGACAATACTTGACGCATGCACTAACAACACACCTCTACCACCACGCTTACGCATGCCCACACCTACACATACACCTGCATCCAAACCTAAACCTGTGCACACACACAAACCACATCTACATCTGCACCACCCCCATCCCATTACACTACCCTCACACTCATCTACATCTGCCCCACTCTCAACCAAACCACCACCCTCATCCACGCACACACCTGAACCACCCTCATCTGGACCCCTACCTGAAGCACCCTCATCAAGCAAACCTGCACGTACATCAACATCTTCCGTATCCACATCTAAACCACCCTCATCTACATATACGCACACACCATTCACATCCACCATCCACATCTGCACCCACATCATCCTTATCACACCCCAAATACCCTGCTCTAAAACCACGACACCCATACACCAACATCCACATACGCCACACCAAACAGAACTCTTACCTTCACCACACGGCAGAAAAAAAACACGTTACTTCCAAACCCAGCCACACACTGACCCATACAGATGCCCACGCACACCACTTCTACAGACACCTAACAAACCAACACACACTCACACTGATAAACACTAACCAACACACACGCGCACTGATACACACCACAAATCATACATTTGAAGCCATGACTCCAAATCATCTTTCATACTCATTTTCGTTCTCATCTCCATCTTCATATGAAATACAGTAATTTAAAAAAATTCATCGCACCACTGTAAGTGTTCCTCCTCTCACTTTTTGGTTGGTTTGTTGGTTATAATACTTTTATTATTCCTTTCCATTAAAAAAAAATCTCTGGATGGGGTTACTGGGTAAAGGTGATGTCTCCTTTCCATAAACAAAACAAATCCAAACCCAATAATTATATGAGTACATGTTTTCCACAGTTTCCCTGGCATTCACATGAGAAACAGTCACCTAACCGCATGGGATCTTATGATAGATTAAGACTTCTAGGTCTATTCACTGGCGCTAGTGATGTATAGCTCAGATAGTGCGGAATGACCTTGAAATTGTCTAGCTAACTGCTGCGTTGGTATTTCCTGTTGTCACCGTGTCAGTATGCAAACGTGTAACTGTTAAAAATACCGCAGACAGCCTCGTTGTTCGCAACTTTTCTTCAGCCAGAAATGTGGAGTATTGGCCGGTTCATATCCAAGGAGGCAGCTGGTTCATAGCCAGCATCAAACCAGACGGTTGGCCGGTTCTTAGCCGAGGATTTCGCACTGCTTTGATATTTTTTTAAATTGCGAAAACACTAAAGCATTCTACGTCACAAAATTTGGGATGCAAGTCACAAAGATATCACGGATACGTGTCTGTTTTGAAACTACTGGAATTAACGTAGTATTTTTTGTCAGCTTCGTGTTAAACTGCAAAATAGCTCTCGAGTCTCATTGCAGTCGAACAAATATGACTCGTTTCCTTACATGAATAACATTTTCGATGTAAAATCGCTTTGGGTGGGAAGATGAAAGTCTAACTGATATGTGCATATAACAATATGATCAAATTCATTTCAGTTTTTAGCTTTCCTGGCAGCATTCTTGTACGTCACCGCATGCGTCTCGCGCTTTTCCGGCCTAAAACAGTCACTGCGACCGACAGCCGGTCGGAATCGCGGCTTAGCCGCGTCACCGGTGTGAACATGAGATGGGTAAACAGGTAGGGTTAAGTCCCTGTGAGCTAGCCGGATCCAGATAGTTTTCGCTGAAAACGACGGACAGTCTATTTTAGGATAGGTTTTAAAGCGTCTATAGCAGGGTTTCTGAGCAGGTTACTGCACCGTGGCGTAACGTCGCATTGTGGTGATGTTTGGTTCAAACAAAAGCGGCTCGCTTCGCCATTTAAGTTTCTAAACCTTACGATATGTTCACGCGGACGGGCTGTTGCCGCCACCACTCACAGTAAAGTTGGATATGCTGTTTCTCCTTTCCTTTCTTCTTCCTTTTTTTTTTTACGTCTTTACATTTCAGTCACGCCAATTTCTCCGCCATGCTTTTATGTAAACTGGTTCAGATGAGAACGTACATAAGTTTTTACTTGTTGTGCTCTCTAACAATGTAATGTTATTAACTGTTTGACGGTGATCCTTCAATGAATGAAAAAAAAAGTTTAAATCAAACAATTTGTATTCACTGAAGGATCGCCGTCAAACAGCAAATAGCACTGTATGAGAGTACAACAATAAAAATGTATATAGGTGCTCATCTAAACCAATTTACATACAAGCGTGGCGGAGAAATTTGCGTGAAAAAAAATGAATAGAAATGTAAAGACGTAGAAGAAGAAAGAAAGAAAAAAGAAAAAGGCGGGGGGGGGGGGGGGAGAGAACGAACGAACGAACGAACGAACTTTATTTTTCAACGGAAAAGATTTAGCCATGCAATGGTTAATTTTCAATCTGCCGTTGCTACAAAAACAAAACAAAACAAAAAAACAAAAAAAAACTTTTGGCAAAAGGCAAAGAAGAATATACAACACTGAGGAACAACAAAAAGAGAGAGAGAAGAAGAAGAAGAAAAGAAAGGAGAAGAGAACATATCAAACTTTACCGTAGTAAACATGCAGTAGGGAGCGTGAGTTGGTGGTGGCAATGATTTCGTGGTTTCAGACATCACGAGCAATGATACGCGCTTTGTTAACCGTCTGAGTTACCGTTGCGTTTCGTGTGTCCGGGCGCGTGTCGTGTGTCTCGGAAATCTACGATCAGCTTGCTTAGACAGAATCCGTGCAAGCTTGATACATCTGAGCCATCGTGGTCGACAGTATGTGGACAGTTCTCAGCCCCGTGGCGTGTGTCTCGGAGATCTAAGATCGGCTTAAGCTTACTGACCGCGCACAGCCTGAAGACAAAATCCGTGCCAACTTTCTGGCACCGTGCTTACCTGTTGTTTTCTCACCTGGTCTCGCTTGGCCCCGGCTCCACGCCTCAGTGCACTGTCCACGCGCCGCTAGCCGTATCCAGTCAGCAGAAATTAGTACAATTCACGGGTTAAGGAAAATAGGTCTTTACAGAAGCCGTCGTAACTAGAGCGTGAACATGTTTCTTTAGAAACCTCCCATGAAGCAAATTGGGACCATTTTGCAGTTTACTTAACAAACTGAGAGTAAAAGCTGTGACTTTTTGCAGTTTACTTGACAATGACACGTTTTAACATGTTCCTTTACCGACCTCTGATGGAGCAAATGGAGACGATTTTACAGTTTACTTGACAAACTGAGAGTACAAACTGAGACATTTTGCAGTTTATACTTGACGAAGTGGGAGCAGAAATAACACATTTTAACATGTTTCTTTATAGACCTCTGATGAAGCCAATTGAGAACATTTTGCAGTTTACTGAAGGAATTGAGAATTAAAACTGAGACTTTTTGCAGTTTACTTGACAATGACACTTTTTAACATGTTTCTTTAGCGGCCTCTGATGAAGCCAATTGAGAACATTTTGCAGTTTACTGAAGGAATTGAGAATTAAAACTGAGACTTTTTGCAGTTTACTTGACAATGACACTTTTTAACATGTTTCTTTAGCGGCCTCTGATGAAGCAAATTGAGAAGATTTTGCAGTTTACTTGACGAACTGACAGTACAAACTGAGTCTTTTTGCAGTTTACTTGACAAAGTGGGAGCAATAAATAACACCGACCTTTGATCCAGCAAATTGAGACGATTTTGCAGTTTATTTGACAAACTGAGAGCAAAAACTGAGACTTTTTGTAGTTTACTTGACAAAGTGGGAGCACAAATGACACATTTTCCCTTGTTTACTTTACAAAGGGGGGAGGGGGGGCTGACTTTAAAGATTTTTGTAGTTTACTTCAAAATTTGAGAGGGATTCGCGATTTACCCCGATTTAGAGAGGGGCAAATGAGACGTTTTCGTTGTTCATTTGGCGAATGTTTCTGTGAATGATCGACTAGCAAAAAAGAGAAAATTTCTAGATTTCGAATTTCAGTTGCAAGACCATTGTCATTCAGACACATGTACGCCTGTTCTTTGCCTTCAAGTTCAAGTTTAAAACATAAGATGTGAGTCCAGGCGAAAAAAAAAAGACTTTTGGGGGAACTCACGTGCGAGCGTGCGTGAGTGCGTGAATGTGTTCGCACGAGTGCCCTCATGTGAAGAAATACCTTGAAAGCGTAGATGCTCCTATATACGCTATACCAGTCCACATTCCTCACAATCAAAATACAACATTTGATCCCTCTGACGCCTGGTACATTCAACCACATTAAGACCTTCCTACCTTTCCGTTGGTGACCCTATGCCGTACTTAACCGCCCCTCATAATCAGTCATGAGCTTGCTATGCTGACGGGGAAAAAGTATGTAAAGCTGTTGAAAGACCGTTAGTTTACAATAAGAATACGATGTAGGTAATTTTGATTCATCCAAAGATATTGCCAAGGAGAAGTCGGAAAGTGCTACAGTGATTAGCAGAAGCGCATTCCAGTGCCTCGTGTGTTTTGGACTGACGCGGAATAAGTGGATGGGCAAATAGGGGTTGAGGAGGTGCTTAGGACAGCCGTGGTCGTGGCTTAGACATTTTGTCGGATTCCTGTCAAGGCCTCTTGGCGAAATGGTAGTTAGATGACATTAGTGTATAGTAAGAGGATTTCTTGTGTTTTCGTTGGTGTTGTTGTCAAGCTGCTAAGGCAAACGGTTGTACGTAGGCACGCACGAGCACACACACACACACACACACACACACACACACACACACACACACACACACACACACACACACACACACACACACACACACACAAGAAAACACGCAAGCACACACACACACACACACACACACAAGAAAACACGCAAGCGCACGCACACACACACACGCACACACACACACACACACACACACACACACACACACACACACAATAAAACACGCAAGCACACACACACACACACACACACACACACAAGAAAACACGCAAGCGCACACACACACACACACACACACACACACACACACACACACACACACACACACACACACACACACACACACACACGCAAGCACACACACACACACACACACACACACACACACACACACAAGAAAACACGCAAGCACACACACACACACACACACACACACACACACACACACACACACACACACACACACACACACACACAGAGTCACTCTTTGGGTTTGTTGTGATTAGGAAACAGGTATTCAAACATGTCAAGGTGCTTGTCACTTGCGCAGCTGGCATATCTTTCAGCATGAGTCAGAGAAAGAAAAGAACACAAACAATGTCGGTAATAAAGTAGATTGTACTCACACACTGTTTTTCTTTGGACAGTCGGCCTCGAGCGGCTAAGTGTCATTATATTGTTGTACATGGCCAGGGTCATTTTGTCTGGGGAAGCTTACCTCCCAAGGCGGTGTTTCAATATTTACGTTCCTGTTGTATATCGTCATCCTTAGGCTGGGAAATTGTTGTATATCGTCATCCTTAGGCTGGGAAACTGTTGTATATCGTCATCCTTAGGCTGGGAAACTGTTGTATATTGTCATCCTTAGGCTGGGAAACTGTTGTATATCGTCATCCTTAGGCTGGGAAACTGTTGTATATCGTCATCCTTAGGCTGGGAAACTGTTGTATATCGTCATCCTTAGGCTGGGGAACTGTTGTATATCGTCATCCTTAGGCTGGGAAACTGTTGTATATCGTCATCCTTAGGCTGGGAAACTGTTGTATATCGTCATCCTTAGGCTGGGAAACTGTTGTATATCGTCATCCTTAGGCTGGGAAACTGTTATATATCGTCATCCTTAGGCTGGGAAACTGTTATATATCGTCATCCTTAGGCTGGGAAAAGCAAAGGAGTGGACTTTAACCACCGCACACACACACACACACACACACACACACACACACACACACACACACACACACACACACACACACACACACACACACGCACGCACGCACGCACGCACGCACGCACGCACGCACGCACATGATCAAAACAAATGATAGACGCGGAACCAGGGGTGAGCGGTGGTCTAATAGGTAGCGCGTCGGATTTAGCCGCTGCGCTACTGAACGGCCGTCACCAATGTCACGGCGATGAAGCGTGGGTTCGAGCCCAGGTCGAGCTTGTGATATGTGATACCGGCTTTTCCTGGCTGCCAGGCTGCTCTTTGTGGGTTTCTCACCGGGTTATCCGGCTTTCCTCCCCCAGCAAAATTGTAAAAGAAAAATACGTAGGATAGGTACTGGGTGGCTCTGCACCGCGGCGACGCGCTTCCCCCGGGGAAGCAGGCCGAATTTCCCGAAAGGGATAATAAAGTACTAAAAAAAATATATATATAAAAAATCGGCACTTGAAGACCCGATGCCAAATCATCGCCCCTTTCCTCTGTCGTATATTGGCAAATCACAGTACGTCCATGACGCCGTTTTGTGGGGAAAGGGGTGAATTCAAAATGAAAGATATTGATGTAATGGTCTTGTTTTCTTCCAATGACGTCAATTACCAATACCAATACTCGTAACATTGCACGAGTTATTGAGCTCAAGCAACGTATAGTGTGACTTCAGTCTGTGTTGTCAGCTCAAACTGACGTGTCGTTAAAAGATATTTGGCCGATCTAAAGCTCGGATCATGTTTCCACTTTCCACTTTCCACACCCGGCGCGACGACAGCCGTGAGAAAACGACTCAAATGGACACGACAGGCTAGTAGTAGCAGTGCTGTTGCAAAGAGACGCAACACTGAAAATTTAATGAATTTAATGAAGACTATGATCAGTCTATGATCAGTGACACTGAAGACGACAAGTCAGAAGAGGCCGGGTAACGTAAAAGGGTAACTAACCGTGATCACACGTGCTAAACTAGACCTCTGTTCCTGCGGTTAAGGTTGTAGTAACAGCTGGAGTTTCACGAAAATCGGTTTCCCACCTTCCCCCTCCCCTCATTCCGCCTCTTCCCCTCGGGACCCCCCCCCCCCCCCCCGCCCCCTTCCCCACCTCCCCCTCCCCCTCCAACAGGCGAGGACCACAGACCGTTGCAGAAAGTGCCGACTAAGCGCCACACTTTGCTGACTAGGCGGCCATGTCGTGACCACGTACCATGTCCAGGCTAATCAGTCTGACCAATCTAGGCAATTGGCAATTAAGCACTAATTGCCTTCAGTCCGTGAGAACGGCCGATGAGACAGGATCACGCAAACTACTAAATCAGTTCGAGTCAGACTGAGGTTTGAAAGTTCGAACAAAACTGTGCGTTCATGTTGTATCGTTTGTCGGTGCTACTGATCTCAGGTAGACTAGATTAGCCGCAACCCAGTTAGACACAACGTTATAATAATGTGCCGCGTATGTGTGTGTGTGTGTGAGAGAGAGAGAGAGACAGACAGACAGACAGACAGAGATACCGCGGCGTCAACAACCTGCGTGGACTTGAATAGACGCCAGATAGAAAGAAGGCCACCGAAACTGAACAAGCATGTGTGTGTGTGTGAGAGAGAGAGAGGCTGAGGGGTGTCAGTTTGTCATCTCAGTTACTGTGATGCGTCTTGTTCGGACAGCGTCTTCCTGGGACGCATCTATCTGAAAATAAACAACACTTTAAGTCCAGACCAAACCACCAATCAAAGTCATCCCCCTGTGAGCCTTATTTTCAATTTACTTTCGGGCCCAATTCATTCACTTGTCAGTGCATCTGACTAACCGCCGCTTTTCGTTTCCCCAGCCGATCGTATCAGCTTACTTGTGTTTGAACTAGATTTACAATCAATGGACACCCAATCCACCCTTTTCAAACTCATCACAGTGAAACTAGGCACCCGACCTCGCCAAGCGGCGGGTGCAACCACGCTTGAGTGACTTGAACAGCGGCTCTTTGAAGCTTTTGGCGGCGTGTTTAGGCTGACCCGTGACCACTTACAGTTACGGTGAGTGACCGCGGGCTGCATCCCCCCACCCCCCCTCCGCCACCTCCTCGCACACACACCACACACGCGCACCCCTCAATTACTGTGACGCAAGAGCCGTTAAACGAGATAAAGTCGTCCCTGATGCATGATGGGCGGCTGGCCCTAACGACAGGCAAGCTATGTGAGAGAGACGGAGGCGCATCAGTTTCATTGCCCACTGAAACTGATTGATTGTCAAGCGAGTGAGATGGACAGAACCGTGTCTGTTTCCCCGATACAGATCGAGTTTAACTGACCGACACTATGATCTCTGTGTGTGCCGGTGTTTGTGTGTGTGTGTGTGTGTGTGTGTGTGTGTGTGTGTGTGTGTGTGTGTGTGTGTGTGTGTGCAACCAACGTCCAATAAGTAGCTGGTGCAGACTCAAAGCGCTGTGCAGTTTAGAAATACAAATCTCTACACACACACACACACACACACACACACACACACACACACACAAGCACACACACACACACACACACACACACACACACAAGCACACACATCCAATACACACCACTCACAGTTAAAAAAAAAAAAAAAAAAAGTTCATGCACCTGATGCATGGAACTGATCAGTCGCGGGTAAGGCTGACTGATGACTAAACAAAGTGAGCCACAAGTCAGCCTTTTAATAAAAGATGGTGACATTTAACGAGTGGTGCATCTGTCATGGAAGCGCATTCCTTCCGACCAATCAGCAAGAATGACAGTCGGGTGTCGGCCAAGTTTCCTGACGCCGGGTGGGCAACGACCTGCCTTCAAGGAGAATTGCAAAAGACGTCACTATGTGAAACCAATGCTTGGACACACTTTTGGCGCCCCTCTTAAAATAAAGAAAAAAAAAAAGAAGAAGGAATTTTAAAGAGGGCAGGAGAATCTTGACCTGTCCAAGTTTTCTGACAGTGCGCTGACCTGACTGGCTTTACGGAGGAGTGTGAAAGACGTCACTAAATGAAAGCGAGCTTGGAATCAACCTCTTTCCTAAAGGGGGGGGGGGGGGGGGGAAGGGGGGGGACAACTGTAAAAGAATCACTATTAGACGTCACTAAGTAAAACCATGCTTCGACACATTTTCGTCAAACCTCTCTCTCTCTCTCTCTCTCTCTCTCTCCCCTCCCCTCTCTCTCTCTCTCTCTCCCTCTCTCTCCCCTCTCTCTCTCTCTCTCCCCTCTCTCTCTCTCCCCCCCCCTCTCTCTCTCTCTCTCAAAAAGAAAAAAAAATAGTGAAAGATGTCACCAAGTGAAAGCATGCTTGGACACACTTTTATCAGAAAAAAGGGGGGGGGGGACTAGCCTTGAGGCGGCATTATAACGAAGCCGTGTCGAACTATGTCATCTGCGTCATTGACCTAATCAGTTTACAAACGGCGGTATACACGCATTTCAACTTATCGATTTTTGGTTTTCACCGACTTGATGACTTCAGGCAAAAGCACAGGGTTTTCACCGAGTCGCTCCTCGTCCTCGTCTCCCCCCCCCCCCCACCCCCCACCCCACCCCCCACCCAGACCAATGGTTCCTCAGAGTTTCCCTGACAGGCACCGTCCTCCCAAGACCTGCAAAAAAAAAAAAAAAAACATGGAGACACTTCATGATTTTTTCTCTGGCTTCCTCTTTTTTGTTATCAGTTTTCGCAAAACATGCTGACGAAGGTTGTTGTACTTGTTTGTGGCTGAAATTGTGTTTGGCGTAAACACTGCGTCATGAAAAACAGGAAGAATGGTTATTATGTAGGCCAAGAGCAAATGAACTGTTATTTTGCTCTTGTGTAGGCTCAGTGTGATGTAAATGTTGTGTTGGTGTTGGTGTTGGTGTTGGTGTTGATGTTGATGTTTGTGTTGGTGCTAGTGTTGGTGTTGGTGTTGGTGTTGATGTTGATGTTGGTGTTGGTGCTAGTGTTGGTGTTGGTATTGGTGTTGGTGTTGATGTTGGTGTTGGTGCTAGTGTTGGTGTTGGTGATGGTGTTGGTGGTGATGTTGATGTTGGTGTTGATGTTGATGTTGGTGTTGGTGCTAGTGTTGGTGTTGATGTTGGTGTTGGTGCTAGTGTTGGTGTTGGTGCTGCCAGTTGTTATTGTTGTTGTTGTTGTTTGTCAGTGTTGTGTTTGTGTTAAAAAAAAGTGTGTGTGTGTGTGTGTGTGTGTGTGTGTGTGTGTGTGTGTGTGTGTGTGTGTGTGTGTGTGTGTGTGTGTGTGTGTGTGTGTGTGTGTGTGTGTGTGTGTGTGAGGGGGGGGGGGGGGCGTTAATCTCGCAACGATGCAATTCTGATTCTGGTGGGTAAGCAACAAGGCGAACCTGCCTGGTCCTGAACAGGAAGGGGGTCGGTGAAGGGGGGGGGGGGGAGGGGATTAAGGTTCCAATCTCCCAAAGATGGTTGAGGCGCAAATTAGTCTTTGTTGCTAAGCCCTAAAAACTCATTCACTAACTCCGAAAGATGCAATTCTGAAGCTGTTGAGTAAGCATCAACCTGCCTGGATTCGAACAGTTGATAGATGCCACTGAAAACAAACATTTGTTTCTTTATCTTAAGCTGCGAAGTGGCGGGGGGAGGGGGGGGGGTGTTAATCTCGCAACGATGCAATTCTGATTCTGGTGGGTAAGCAACATGGCAAACCTGCCTGGACCTGAACGAGAAGGGGGTCTGGGACGGATGGGGCAGAAGGGTTTAGCTACCCAGCAACAAGCAACACCTTGCCGTGTTTCTGCTTACACAAACAAAGAAGTATGAGTATAGTGTTGGTGAACAGGGCTCAGATTCGCCAAACAATCGTGTTGATTATCCAATATCCCCCGGCCAGCTCGCCACGAGGAGTCGCAAAATCAGGGATTTAGATTACTGACTCTACTCGGCACTTGTTTTCCTGCCGCTTTGATCCTCCCGGGGTGCAGTGAAGTACTACAAGAGGGATGGTGAGGGTGGTGGGGGTGGAGGAGGGGGCGGGGGTCGAATAGTAATTGATATGATATGGGTATTTAGAAGACGCCCTCGATCCCGCAAGAGCTCAGGGCGGAGGGGGTCGGGGCGGGGGCGGAAGGGGTAAAACACCCAACCACAAGTAACACCTTGTCGTGTGTACTAGTGTCAGTCGTCAGTTTCAATACTAACAGCAGCAGCACCACCAACAGTTATAAATAAGTAAAGAAATAAATTAGATAATGACATTAAACACACATGCCGGCCAAAGAACACAATTGCAGGAGGTCTCAAAATGCCTATTTATTCCCCATTAGCCTCAGGCGTCATAGTCACCCCTAAAATGCTTCAATAAAAAAATTACCATGTCCAGGTCATCCAAGAGCACGCACCTGACAGGAGATTAAAAAAAAAAAACTGTGAATGTCTCCTTTCCGCTCAGGCCTCACTGGAGTAACGCTAGTCTACTTTCTGTTTAGGCCAGAAAGCCGCTTCCTCCAAATGTGCTTGCGTCGCTTTTGCCGCTCTTCAGTGCAAGAAGTCCCAGCTTCACTGGCAGCTTGCCTCTTGTTGTCTGGCCCCCTGGCATGCGCTTCCGCCTACAAAATACAAAAATCACGAAAATCACGCTTCTTCATGGCAACAAAAATCATTACAAACTAGCACACTTGCCGAACAGGGTTCCCCAAATAAACACCAAACATGACCCCATGGTCAACACTTGTCCAACGGGGTTCCCCAAATAAACACCAGACATGACCCCATGGTCAACACTTGTCCAACGGGGTTCCCCAAATAAACACCAAACATGACCCCATGGTCAACACTTGTCCAACGGGGTTCCCCAAATAAACACCAAACATGACCCCATGGTCAACACTTGTCCAACGGGGTTCCCCAAATAAACACCAGACATGACCCCATGGTCAACACTTGTCCAACGGGGTTCCCCAAATAAACACCAGACATGACCCCATGGTCAACACTTGTCCAACGGGGTTCCCCAAATAAACACCAGACATGACCCCATGGTCAACACTTGTCCAACGGGGTTCCCCAAATAAACACCAGACATGACCCCATGGTCAACACTTGTCCAACGGGGTTCCCCAAATAAACACCAGACATGACCCCATGGTCAATTTGTGTCCGCACGCCGGCCAGTGTAATCAACATTCTGATTTTTTTTTTTAATTTGGGGTAGGCAATAAATTAAATTTCAAAGAGAACACATGTATTTTTCAGCGTTTTCTCGGTTTTGTTGTAGTGTTGGTGGCGGCGGTGTGTTTTTGTTTTTGTTGTTGTGTTGGTGACGGCGGTGTGTTTTTGTTTTTGTTGTTGTGTTGGTGGTGGTGGTGTGTTTTTGTTCTTCTTGTTGTTTTTTTGCTGATTACTCTTGGTTGCTGGCAAGGCCAAACATGCGTTAAGCCCTAAAAACTCACTCACTAACTCTCAAAGATGCAATTCTGGAGCTGTTGAGTAAGCATCAACCTGCCTTGACTCGAACAGTGGACAGATGCCACCAAAAACAAGCATTTAGTGGGTTTTTGTTGTTGTTGTTGTTGTTGTTTTCTTAAGCTCGCACTGGGGGAAGAGTGGCGGTGGTGGTGGTGGTTGGGGGGGGGGGATCTCCCGGATTTAGCCGCTGCGCTACTGAACGGCCGTCACCAATGTCACGGCGACGAAGCGTGGGTTCAAGCCCAGGTCGAGCTTTTGATATGTGGTACCGGTTTTTCCTGGCTGCCGGGCTGCTCATCGGGGGTTTCTCTCCGGGTTATCCGGCTTTCCTCCCCCAGCAAAATTGTAAAAAAAAAAGGATGGATAGGCATTGGTTGGCGCTGCACCGCGGCGACGCGCTTCCCCCGGGGGAAGCAGCCCGAATTTCCCGAAAGGGACGATAAAGTAGTTCCAAAAAAAAAACCGATGTAATTCTGATTCTGGTGGGTAAGCAACAAGGTTAGTCTACCTGAACTTGAGCGTGAAGGAGGTTGGGGGGATGGAGAGGGTGGAAGGGGGTTACCTACCCAGCAACAAGCAACACCTTGCCGTGTTTCTGTTTACGCAAACACAGATGTATTAGTGCAGTGTTCTTAGGGCAGATTTGGTGAACAGGGCTCAAAGATATTCGCCAAACAATCGTGTTGATTAGATATCCAATATACCCCCTGCCAGCTCGCCACGAGGAGTCGCAGAATCCGGGATTTAGATTACTGACTCTACTGGGCACTTGTTTTCCTGCCGCTTTGATCCTCCCGGGGTGCAGTAAAGTACTACAAGGGGGGTGGGGGGGGGTCGAATTGTAATTGTTATAATATGGATATTTAGAGGTCGCCCGCCGTCCCTCCTGCAAGAGCTCAGGGCGCCGCATTACGAACACACGCACACTCATACAGAAGACACGCAACATGCCTTAGCACGTAAGTAAGTTACAAACGTATAGTAAACAGCAACATACACGGCCTCACCCCCCCCCCCTTCCCCCCGTCCCTAGCTGCAATAGACGCGCGCACAGACAGACAGACAGACACACACACACACACACACACTCACACACACACACACACACACACACACACACACACACACACACACACACACACACACACCAGAGAACATGTGATCTGGAACTCTAGACTGTCACTGGTTCTTTATTGTAGTGTATTGTGTAGCCTGTAGTCACCGTAGTGATGAAGTGACTAAGATCGGAGTATGGAAGAAGCGGTGCTTCACCAGCCTACAATGGTGCAGTCTGTAGCTATACAACCTGTTCCCGAAGAAAATTCCTGACCACGAAAAGCTCTTCACTAAACTTGTATAGCCTATAATCTGCATCTTTGAAAGAGGAGATGAAATTCCCAAGAGGAAGGAAGCAGGAAACTGATGATGCAAGATTCCCTCTTTCACCACCACGCCGTCGGGCGCGCTTATACCGCATCCACCCATGCGAACAGGAAACGACCTCATGGGACCCCGGCTAAAGAACTTACGCAAAGACTTAAGAACGTTAAAGAGGTCTCCTGGGTGGACGACAGAGATGACACAGACCTTAGCCCACCTGGTTAGGGGATAAACCAGCGTGTGCGTAAGTGATCAGGAGGGGACTAAGTGTCGCTTTGAGGGACTAAACATGCGAGAGTCTGCGATAATTACCGTATTCGAGGCCCAGGCCGGGTCCCCCACGTTGTCTCTGGTGGTGACGTCCACGTGAGAGAGAGTATGGTTCTTTTCCCAGGGACTTTAAATGTTGTAGGGGGTCATGGCGGTTGCCTGGCAAATTCTCCGCATAAAGATTTGATTGATTGATTGATTGATTGATTGATCGGCTGGCTGACTTATTGATGACTCACTGAATGCGTGCGTGCGTGCGTGCGTGCGTGCGTGCGTGCGTGCGTGCGTGCGTGCGTGCGTGCAACCGTTTGCCTTAGCGGCTTGACCAACGTAAATTGAGATATGCCAACATGAATACATAAATTAGATGTACATTATATCAAAGACATGTTACTGAATCCTTTCCAATACATTTACTAACTGAATCCCTGTACCATCATATACAGGCGTTCTTTCCGTACTGCTACCGCGTTCAATGCTCGGGTCGTGAGTTCGAATCCCGGCTTGAGCCAAATACTTGTGCTGGCCTTATTCTCGTTGCCCCGTCCTTAACATCACCCAGATGTGGTGGAGAAGGACGTTAAACCCTCGAACGCCCACTCGAAATACTTGTGTGGCCTTCTTATCGTTGCCCCATCCTTAATATCAACCAAATGTGGCGAAGAAGAACGTTAAACCCACGAACACCCACCCACCCGCTCCATACTTCTGCCACGGCAATCGTCGGTGTTTATGATTAGACATCCAGCGACGTCCAAAGAGGCCAACCAAGCCGGATCAGGGTCCGCATGTAAAACCCGAGACCAACGGCTACGGGCCTAACCCAGACTAGGACAAAACAAACCCCAAAACAAAATTAAATTTAAAAAAAAAAAAGCGAAGAAAGGTAGGGAAAAAAATCCTCCTCTAACGGCTTAGCCACCATGATGGAATGAACCCGCTTCCTGGTTTAAAAAAAAAATAATAATAATAATAATATAATAAAATAAATAATAAAAAATAACAAATAACCATAGAGCTAGTTTAGTTCGAGGTTAGACTCTAACCCTGGGCTAAAATCCCTAACCTCGATTTTTACATGCCGGATCTGGCAACTTTGCCAAGGAGCTAGAGGAAGGAACTGCTGACTATGAGGTCTTGGCACCCAAAGCTGTTCTTGCATCAGACACGAGTTGATAAGCAGGGAAGCTCTTACGCCACTGATGACACAATCATTACGTCACACGCTGTAAATCTGAGTCGCTTATCAAGGTCTGCGCTTCGCGTGTTGTCAGCGGTGACGCTGTGCAAAGGAGCCTGTATACTGTCTGGAAACATGGCCTAAGTGTTTATGAAATCAGTGACACATGGGCCCTTTTCCGAATGACGCTGGTAGAATTGTGCGATATGGAAAAAGGGCATAAGTTCTCATCAAATGCATATCTCTTAGACCCCTTTTTCAAGAAGACGGTAAAACTCGTGTGTGGTGTGGAAAAATGGCCTAACTGCTCACCAAATTCATGACAGTTGGGGCTTTTGTCCAGACGACGGTACAACTCGTGTGAGATATGCTCACACACTGACATCGCCGTATCTGTGAGAGGAAGAAATCTGACTCGTAATTTGTCAGATGTTGAATTTGTCTGCGTGTTTAAACCGAACATCAGAAGACTTGTTACTCACAAATGTCGCTTGAATATCTCTCCGTTCCAAAATTTACGCGCTCTAGAACAACTCAGCCGTTTGAATTTGTCTGCATGAGTTTTAAAAGCCAAAATTAGAGGGCATTAATTTTATGTTATCATAATAAGAACCGAACTCAAGATTGCATTCCGTAATGTACTGTTTTATAAAAAGAGTAGCTACATGGTATACAATTATCAACATTCCCAAGCGCAGCCTGAAATCCTTTGGCGAGCGCTCTTTCAGTTTTGTTGCACGGCCAACCTTTTGGAATTCCCCGCCAGCACATCTGAGAAACGCGCCCACACTGTCTGTTTTTAAGAGCAATCTTAAAACGTTCCTCTTTTGTAAAGCCTTCCAGTGATTTCCTGTATCAGTAACTAGTCAGTTTCACCAGTGTATGTCTGTCCATCGTTTGTAAAATGTGCGTGAGTGTCGGTGAGTGATTGGCGCATTGAGTTTATTCCAAGAGAAATGCGCCCTACAAATGTCATCAGATTAGTAGTAGTAGTAGTAGTAGTAGTAGTAGTAGTATACTATTACGTAACTACGCTTTAATAAAAATAGGTTCTCTAGATACCAAATGCTCGGGTCGTGAGTTCGAATCCCGGCTGGAGCCAAATATTTGTGCAGGCCTTGTTCTTGTTGCCCCGCCTTTGATGTCATCCACTGACGCGTGGTGGGGAAAAAACACCTAAACACCAAACCCACCCTTCTCTAGATACATGTACTAGATACTTAGTCTAGAGTTCAGCCCGAAGAATCGCGTGTTCTCTGAAGCACAGCGCGGTGTAGGAACAGCGCGCAATCTCCTCAAGTTTGAGGAGATGGATCGGGCTGTAGTGAGAGCTATATTTGCATATAATTATATGAAAGATTGTCATGACTCATTTCACCTGTACTCACCTTCAGGGAATCAGAACCTCAAGCAAACTTATCAAATGGCTCCCATCACTGTATGATAACTGATGAGTTGCTGGTTAGGAAGATTTTAAAGTACAGACCGTCTTAGACAGGTGGGCGGGTTTATCCAGGGTGGCATGTCAACAGCTAGCATGTCAGGGGATCCTCTGGGGTGACCGGGTTATACAGTGGCATGGCTTATACAGGTGACCGCCTTGGCAGGTTCGACTGTATTAAAAAACAAGGAGGAACGGCCCCGTCCTACAAAGTTGTTTCTCCAAACTTCATCAGTTTTATTTTGTCTTTGTAGTTATTGTTGCCGGTTCTCCCCTCTCCAAGTTCTACCAATGACACTAGATCCTCTACGACCTCGACCGATTAGCCACGTGACTGGGGGTGGGGCCGGGTGGGGGAAGAAGGGAGGGAGAGAGAGAGAGGCAGAGAGAGAGGGTGGGTAGGTGGGTGGGTGTTTAGGAGATTAACGTCCTTTTCCCCCACATAAGGGTGATATCAAAGACGGGGCAACGAGAAAAAGGCCAGCACAAATATTTGGCCCCAGCGGCCAGGATTCGAACTCTCGGCCCAAGCATTGAAAGTCCAACGCTCTACCATTCGGCCACCCTGGCTCCCCAGAGAGAGAGAGAGAGACGTCAGTTCCGTGATCTAAACATTTGACGTCAGCCTCAGGCAGGTCGTCATACAGAGAGAGAGATGACGTCAATTCCGTGAAGTAAACTTTCGACGTCAGCCTCTAGCACTGAGATCGTCTGAGGATGCTTGTTCATGTCTTGTGATTTCCCTGTTGGCTTTGTGACTTCTCCGACTGAATTATTTTTCACATGAAATCTGGAAGATCTAGAGGGCTGATGAAATGTCGGAAGCAGTGGCGATACTTGCAGATTTTGTCTGTGAACCAAACATTTGACGTCAGCCTCACGCTGCTCGTCTGACAGATGATACTTCTACATATCTTGTGATTTCCTTGTTGCTTTTGTGACTTCCGGGACTGAATTAATTTTGACATAAAATCTGGAAGATCTAGAGAGCTGATGAAACGTGGACTTAAGTGCCTTGGTTTGTACTTACGAAATTGCAAAATTGGAACTTTTTTGACCGGCGCTTCTCGCAGAAACGTGAAAAATGTGTTTATCTAAAAGCTCTGCTATTCTTAATACTAAAGCTATAATAGTGCAGCAGTTCATGTCATATGTGCAGTTGGCACAAGTGACAAAAATACCGGAATGATGAGTAATTTGAAGGAGTCTTTTTATAGATATTTGGCCTTATATGCAAACCACCCCTACCTGGGAAATATTTTTCTTACACAAAACCTGTCAGAGCTACATAGCTGTGCTACGAAAACAGGCAGTATAATTGGATGATCTTCCCAATTTCAGAAAATGAAGCCATTTGAACATTTTTTTTCGAAAAAATTCGTAACATGACCGATTTTTAAAAATCGGCGATAACTCTTTTGAAAATGCAGTAGGCTAAAAATCGTGAAAGGTAGGTCTGGAGAAGGTGAATTCCCATTTTATCTCAAAGTAAAAAGGCCTCCAACGAGGTGGTTTAGGAGATAGCCATCATTACATCCGTCCACACACACACACACACACAGACACACGTCATTCCCGCCAAATAGAACGCAGCAGCAAAGTGTGCACGTAAGGTGTCTATGACGCAGATTTCGTTACGTCACTGTGTGCGTGAAAGTAAGTATTGTGTGGAGAAACGTCACAGCCTTGTTTTGTATCACTGAAACTTGGTGCTGCGCGTAGCAAAATCTGCCCCGTCTCATAAAGTTGTTTCTCTATAGAGAAACAACTTAAAAATCATATGAAGATGAAGGGGAGAAAGATAGATGAAATAGTTCTTTGAGACTGCCTAAACACACACACACACACACACACACACACACACACACACACACACACACACATACACCATCCCAACCCTTAAGGGTGGGTGAGTATTTAAGAGTTTAACGTCCTTTTCCACTACGTGTCGGTGACATCAAAGACGGGGAAGTAGTAGTAGTAGTAGTAGTAGTAGTAGTAGTAGTACTACTACTACTTGCACCGCTCCTACTGCTGGTAGTTTGAGCAAACTGAAGGGAGTTTTCTACATGGCTGCCAAAACATTTGACTACTACTACTACTGATAATCACAATAATAATAATAATAGATATTTGTAGCGCCAAGAAAAGTGACAGCAGGGTTTGCTCTTGGTGGCGCTTATTCAAGAAAGGGTGTGTGGGGGTGTGTGGGTGGGTGTTTGGGGGTATACTTGCGTGTCCATGATCGCCCGGTCATTCAGCTCTTGACAGGACAAGGTAAGTGTCATCTGTATCTCCTCTGTCCCACTTTGACCTCAGATACTGGCCAGTCCTGCCACCACTGGCCCCAATTCTCAACTCTCGGCCATTGACCGATGGTCGTGTTTAGTATAGATCTGGCGCGTACTTCGCAGATAACCACGCGAGTCGCGGGCCCTTGAAAAGGTTTTGGCCGAAGCACACAAATGCACAGGCCCTTAAAATGCTCATGTATTTCCTATTAGTCTCAGGCATCATAGTCACCCTTAAAAATGCTTCATTCTAGAAACAATTACTCAGGCCATCTAAAGGCGCGCACCCGACAGGGGTTTAAAAAAAATTGAGTTTGCAAAAAGTTTGCAAACTGGCGAATTTCTGTCAAAACTTTTACCTTTGATAAATAAAGTGTCATCATCATCACCATCATCATCATCATCATCTCCCCCCCCCCCCCCCCTGGATCAGGCCCTGCTGACAGTATTTCAGTAACAGCTATCAGTTCATAAAATAATATGTATCTAAAGTCGGAGAGCAAACATTCTAGTTTTGCTAAACGCTCAAGGTTGTTGGCTTTGCGGCAAGGCCTGCTCCCCTTCTGCATTGACCGGCTGTGTGATGTCAGTCGGCGTGGTACGTAACCGACGCAAGTTATGACGCAACAGTGACGCAATCGCGGCTTGACCGACTTCAGCGTGTGACGGCAACCGCGCGTGGGGCAATGTTGACGATAACAATCCTGACAGGCCGCGCTTTCGACCCAAGGCGCCCAACACCTAGGCAACTGTCCACACAGGTTTCATGGTCTGACACGTCCGGCCGCGCAATGCCATCTACTCATCTCTTGGGAATTTTACTCCAAGTTTTGGGGGGAATTCTCGACCTGTTTTGTGTGTGTGTGTGTGTGTGTGTGTGTGTGAGAGAGAGAGAGAGAGAGAGAGAGAGAGAGAGAGAGAGAGAACGAAGGAACGAACGAACGAACGAAGGAACTAAACGAACTTTATTTTACAACTGAAAAGATTTGGCCATACATTGGTCAGTTTTCAATCAGCCGTTGCTACATAAAAAGGCACTACTAGAGGAAAGACTATACAAGGTAGACAACATACATATGATACATATGAGAGAGAGAGAGAGAGAGAGAGACAACTTAATGTAACTTAATGAAAGCCGGCCATCTGTCTGAGTTTCAGGTGCATTATTTGTCAGATTTGAATGCTTCTGGGTTCTTCTTGCTTTGCAGTTTGTTTGTTTTTGGTTTTTTGGTAGTTTTTTTGTTTTTTTGTTTTTTGCAGGTTGGGTTTTTTGTTGTTGTTTTTTTTTGCATGTGGCGTTCACATGTATCAGTCGCTCCACCTAGTCATTCAGACTGGCCAGCCCCAGACACTGCAATCCACCCGACCCAGTTTAATGGCCAACACCGCTGCGCCAGCGGGGACCACCCTAGTACACCCCCTCCCTCCCCCTCTCCCTCCAAGTCAGTCATGCAAACCCCTCACCGACCCCCCCCCCCCCCCATCCGCCCCCCCCCCCCCCCCGATACATGCAAATTACCTTCAGTTCCCAGGCCCTGTTGCCAGCCAACCCCTGGCAGTTTACTGACCGATACCGCTGCGTCAGCGGGGCCCACACCTATCCCCCTCACTCCCCCCTCCAACTCACCCATGCCGATATCCTTCCCAGGCCCACCAGCCACTGAACCGACACAATTTACTGACGGATACCGCTGCGTCAGCGAGGACCACTCTAGTACCCCTCAGCCCCACCCCACCCCCCCCCCTCCTCCTCCCCCTCCAATCTATGCAAACCCCTCCCCCACCCCCCAATACATGCAAAGTACCTTCCCAGCCCCACCCACCACCCGACCCAATTTACTGACCAATACTGATTGCGTCAGCGGGGCCCACCCCCTATTCCCCTCACCCCTCCTCCAACTCACCCATGCAAAGTACCCTCCCAGGCCCTGCAGCCACCCGACACAGTTTACTGGCCGATACCGCTGCGACAGCGTGGAACACCTCACTCCATCCTCCATCTTTCCAATAGATCTATCCGTCGAACCGCTGTTTTCCATGTCAAAATTCCGTGAAAACTAGTATACTCTCATTACTAAATGCACCGTCTGTACTAAATGCATTGCAGCATTAGGAAATTGTCTTGGGTTTAAGAGCTGGTTCCGCACACGCACTCATCCATACCCTTGCGCAAAAAAGCAGAAAATCAAACGTACATACACACCCACACATTCCCGTTACCGGCTGAAACCTCTATGTTCGTAACGCTACTGAGATGGAAAACTGCAGCTTTCAAAGCTCCAAGGCTGTTTGTCTGATGGAAGGATGTTTCATTTGGTCACCGCTACCGTTTTTTTGTGACTTTGTGGCTTCTTATACTAGAGATATACCACTTCCTTTGAGAATACAGTTTATTGCTGAACAGACTGGGACTCGACTGGGACTCGACAAATCTTCTACAAATACCCGCCGATCAGCGCCCTCTAGTTGGTCTTCAGTCCGCAACCAAATAATGTCTTCTGCTCAGAAGGCGGTACGCTTTTAGCGGAACAACGGATACGCCGGCCAGAGACGGTCACCACAATGGTTTCAGGTGCTAGTATTTTGTGACTAAACTGACTGATTCTGATGCACAAATGAAGGCTGCGTTGGTGCAGTTCGCCCCCTTGTGTCATTTGAACCTGCTGTAGGTGCACTACGACCGTCTGAACAACATAGCGATTGCACCATTACCACAAGGTAACCCCAACCCTAAACTTAACCCTACAGGCTGAGGAATTCCTGCGGAAAAAGGACTGAAACCTGGGCCAGAGTGCAGGGGCAGCGCCCCGCTGGTGGACCACAGGAGCAAGAAAACCAATTTTAGCATTTTTAAAGGCATTTACTGATATAGTAGCCTCTCCTGGCACCCACAAGTGAAATACTGCCTTGATACTGATGCAAGAATTATAAAATGAAGTTAGACTGTTCCGTATGGCATTAAATGCATCTTGATTAGTTGATAATGCAAATGCAACCTTTTTCCTCCTTTCCTCGGCTATTTTTTGACTGAAAGGATAGGACATTTGTCTGAAAATTGCCAAGTGACTGAAAATACCCCAGCCTGACCCTAACCCTAAACCGATCTATACAGGCGAACTCTACTTAAATAAGTGTGGCTGCGTTGGTATAGTTCGCCCAATACTGACGCCCCACGGGTGCAAACTATACTGAGCCAAATGAAGCGAATTCGATGAAGAGTTTTCCACCCTGACGCTGTTGTACATATATGTCTGTCATACACATTGAGACTTTCACTAAATTATTTCACGGCATCCACCAACGCTCAGAGCATCATCATCATTAGCTTGCTTTACGTCCTATGGCTTTTGGCCCTTAAGGACAAGTTGTTCCTGGCGTGTGTCTTTGGCTGCTTGGCTAGGCGAGTGTCTTTGGGGTGTGTGAGGGCTGTTTTGCTTAGCTTTGGGCAACGTCAGAGGGTCTCTGCTTGGCTTTCTGATGCCTGGTCTGGGTTTGTTTTTTCAGTGCCTCAGTCTGTTCTGTCATCCGTACTTTTGCCTTTTAGATTATCACTGGGGTGTCCCCTCGCTTTTTGGTTTTAAAACCATTTTGTCAGATCTGATCTGACGATCGCGTCGGTCAGGGTTCTCATTGGCCTATCACCTAGGGCTTGGTGTGGCCTGAGGAAGTCAGCCGTCTTCAGTGAGTATCTGTTTCTCAGGTCCCAGACCGGCTGGAGGCTGGCGGGCAGGCCATCACAACCGTTCTCTCTCTAGGGCTTGGAGTGAGGACTTGGAGTCGGACAGAATGACCACCCCCAGCGGGGGGTTTGGCATGTCATTGACAAACGTGCAGGCCATGAGGATTGCATACATCTCTGCTGAGAAGATGCTTAACCCGGCGTTGAGTTTGTAGCGCCTTGTGATTCCAAGGTCTGGGATCACGAAGGCGCACCCAACCTCTCCTGAGTCTAGGACAGAGCCGTCCGTGTAGATTTTCAGGTGCTGGGAGAAGCGCTGTTCGATCTTCTCTCTTGCCAGGGTTGTGGCAAGAGCAGAGTCTGCTTTCTTTGACGCGCCTTCAGCATAGCGGTGTTCGTACTCGGGCTTAGCCAGCTCCCAGGGAGGAAAGACCGGCTTGGGAGTTTGTGCCACCTCAGGTTTCGCTCCGCACTCTGACCAGATGTCATTTGTGTGCTCCGCCATCGGGATGGTCGTCCGATATATTCGTGGCGCTTTGACTTCCAGACCCTGCCGGATCAGGGTCTCCTTGGTGACTGTCTCTGTGAGACCATCTCCCAAGGTGGTCTCAGTAGCGTGCATGGCAGCCTGGAAGTTGGCACCCCTCCTTTTGCATTCCTCCCTGAGTGGTAGCCAGCCTGCTTCCTGATATACCAGGTCGTTTCTCGCACTTTTTCTAGCACCTATTGCCGTTTTCAGGGCTGCCAGTTCAACTCGTTCAAGCTTCAGATATTCGGCTTTCGACAGTGCGAAGAAGGCTTCGCATCAGTACGTGAGGCGGGATCTCACCAGAGCGTTCGTTAGATGGATGAGGCTGCGTGGTGTTGCCCATCTCTCAGCTGACAGGATTTTGATCAGGTTCACTGATCGCGAAGCTTTTGCGGTTAGGTTGCTGATGTGCGGCTGCCACCGCAGGCGTTCATTCAGTGTCACTCCCAGGAACTTAGCCTCGCTGCAAGGCTTGATGGTCACGTTCCCGATTTGTATGGACATGGCGTTCTTCGCTCCGTTTGTCCTGGAGAACACCACGAGTGATGTTTTCTCCGGGGAGAGCTGGAAGCCATTCTGCCCCATGTAACCCTGGATGTCATCCACACACGACTGAAATTTGGTCCGCCATCTTTCGTACAGCTTTTTCATGAAAGCTGTCTTTCCTGGCAACTGAGTGGGCAGCTCAGTCCAAATGGCCAGGTCATCTGCGTACAGTGACATGTTTATGTCCGGCCTGCCGACCTTGGCCTCAATGTCGTGTAGCATGACTGAGAACAGGGTAGGCGCAATCACGCTGCCTTGCGGGACGCCCATATCGAGGATGTGCTCATCCGACAGGGAGGCTCCGACTCTCACCGAGATTCTCCTGTCTGCCAGGAACGCCTGCACAAATTGGTACAGTCGCCCGGAGATGCCAATGCTGCTCAGTTTGTCTAGAAGCTTGGCGTGCCACACTGTGTCGAACGCGCGCTTGATGTCGAAGAAGGTGGTCACCACTGAGTGTTTGTTGACCATTGCCTTCTTGATCTCACTGGTGAGCCTAGCGACGTGTTCCATGCAGCCTCTTCCTTTACGGAAACCGGCCTGGCACAGCGGAATTATGCCATGCTTCTCCAGATGGTACTCCAGCCTGTCCCTGACCAGCCTCTCATACACCTTCCCCAGGTGGGATGTTAGTGCGACCGGGCGGTAGCTTGTTGGGAGGTGGGGCGGCTTGCCATCCTTGGGGATGGCCACCACTACAGCCTTCTTCCAAGCCTTGGGTATCTGACCAGAGTCCCAGCAGGTCTGGTAGAAGCCGAGAAGAACTTTGACCATTCTGTCTGGAAAATGACGAATCATCTGGTACGAGATTGGGTCATGCCCGGTCGCTTTGCCTTGCGAGCTGAGGCTGCCAATCGCCGTCCGTAGCTCCTCTAGCGTCAGGTCGCCGTTGGAGGGAGCTTGACCGTCATTCTCCGACTTCTCAAATCTCTGTTCTTCAGTCCGCCGGTATTCCCTCATTTCTGGGGGGAGGTGTTCCGTTTGACTGGCCTTGGCAAATGTCTCGGCGAGAGCATCGGCCTTTTCTTTGGCAGTCTGCGTCTTTTGGCCATTGACAAGTAGAGCCCTTTCTGGCAGGCGGCACCTGTGAGCGCGTATCATTCTCCACAGCTTGCTGCTGTCCTTGGGTTCCTGCACCTGCTCTGTGCAGAAGCGTTCCCAGTGTTCCTGTCTGGCTTTTTCAGCAACCTCGCTACAGTGTGTGGTGGCTGCCCGCACCAGCTCTCTGTTTTCCTCAGTCATATTTCTTTTGAACGCTCTGAGGACCCGCCTTTTCTTCTGCTGTGGCTTCTTCGCATTCCGCGTTCCACCAACCACCTATCAGCCGGCCGCCACCGGAGGGCTGTGGGCGTGACTGTGGGATCGCAGCGTTGGCCGCGGTGAGGATCATGCTTCTAATCTCCTCGTACTTAGAGTCTATATCTTGGTCAGGGCTGTTGCGGTTCAAGTGTTCGCATTCGGCTTCCAGAAGGGTTCGGAACTTCTCCCAGTCTGCTTTGTCATATGCGTATTTTGGGTCGGAGTTGACCTCCACCTCCGTGGGGACGGCCTGATCCAGCGTAATGCAGTCGTTCAGTATGCTCAGGTTGGATTCTAGAACCGCGTTTGCCAAGTGCCTTCCGCCAGCCGTCGTTGCATCTGGATCCCAGAGTCTGTGGCTGGCATTAAAGTCGCCGGCCACCACCCAAGTTCTCCGTGCGTCTGGTGTCTGCGCACCAAGGTTTTTAAGCCAGTCACAGGCACTCCCATCCGGTATTCCGTCTGGGTAGTACACATTTACCAGCGTGACCTCCTTTCCCCCTGATAACGAGACTGTCAGGCTTCTCAGGTTGAGCCGGCAGTCTCCAAGGGTTCTGGGGTTCACGTGTGTCAGCGGATCAGCTTCCACGTATGTTAGCCGAGTGCTGACGTACGTAGCGACCATGACGCGCCCTTTCTCCATGTCCACTGCCGGAGGGTAGTAATACCCGTCCAGGTGAGGGAGAGCCTGGTGTCTCACATTCAGGGACTGCAACATGAGGACGTCCACCTTTGGTTTGCCCTGCAGGTATCTGCGTAGGAAGGGGGCCTTCCCGGTCACAGATCTGCAGTTCCACTGCAGGATGGACAGTCCCCTAGGGGGCGTGTCTGGAAGGCTACCTCCTTTACTTCTGTCCATTGAGAATGGACGCCAGGACCTGCTGGATCAGTGCCGCGGTCTCAGGTGAGAGAGGGAGAGGCTGGGCGGGCCGTACTTCCCGTTGTGCCTTTTCTTCCCTGAGTGACCTGATCTCGTTCTTCAGGTCCGAAATTGTGGTCTGGAGGTTGCTGAGTAACCCCCTCAGGCTCTCCACCTCACCGCGGAGGCGGGCATTCTCCTCTTTCAAATCCTGTCTGTCGTCAGGATTCCCTTGTGGCCCAGACTGGACTGGGTCACGATTGCTTTCCTGCGCAGCTGCCACAGCGGGCGTCGCTGATTTCTTCGTGGGTGAGCTATTTTTGGTAGGGAGAGGATTCTTGTCCTGGCTGGGCTTGCCAGTCTTGCCGAGGTCGAGTTTCTTCCTCGGGGCCAAACTCCTTGTGACGGTTTCCTGTCTCCAACCAGGTCCGGGGACCTTGGTGGGGGCAGGAGGTGGGACGGTGGGTTGTGCCTTTTTTCCGGCAACAATCTTACCCGCTTCAGCCATTGCCTGCGCTCGGGGCATATAATCTTGTGCCCTCAGCCTATTTGCTAGGCTCCTCTGCTTCACAGCAGGGCAGCCTTTATATGCGGCCGAATGTGCCCCCTGGCAGTTTGTGCACCGCTTCGGGCCGTTGCAGGTGCTGCTTCTGTGTCCAGTTTTGCCGCAAGCGGCACAGACGGCGTTTTTGGCTGGACAAGACTTCTGTACATGCCCCAGGCGGTGGCAGCGGTAACACCGCTGGACTTCCGCCACGTATGGTCGGAGACCATACTCCTGCTTGTTGATCACCAGGTGATCAGGCAGGGTCGTCTCGGCGAGTGTGATCTTGACTGCGCGGGATTTTTCACCGCTTTTGAGGGTGAGGCGCTTCACCTCCACCACCGTCACGTTGGATTCTATGGCCTCCTTAATTTCGGCCAGCCTAAATGCCAGTCCAGTTAGGCGTGCTGGTTCACTTTGGATCATTTGATCCTCCAGTATCACAGGATACTGGCAGAAGACAGGAGGCGTTGCTGTCTTGTGGTCTCCCCTCCTTCCATGGGGAGCGGCTGCCCCGCGGGAGAGTGCTTGGGCGTAGCTAACTCTCTGGGGTGGCTGGTTGGGGTCGGCCTTGGCCTCGGCCTCACCTTGGTTGGTGGCCTTCTTGGCCTTTTCTTTATGGCCAGTCTGGTTGGCCTGTTTCTCCTCACCACACGGATCACCCAGACTTTCCAGGTCTGATTCGTGATCTAGCTCCCCCTCCGACGAGGAGGAGCTGTCGCTCAATTGAGAGGGGGATCCTAGGACCCTAGGGGTGCCCCCCGTCCGTGATCCCGTCTTGGTCTGTCGACTCCTGGCACGCTTGCCAGTTTTCCCGTTTTCTCCTTGCGGGGAGTTCCTCCCCCTTTTTCGTCTCTCCACCTTTTGGAAAGGTGGGGGAGACTGGGCCTCGTCACTGAGAGCGCTGAAAGTAAGGGCGGATTATTGCTGAAAACAAGAAAAAAAACGATCACGGGATGAGAGAGAGAGAGAGAGAGAGTACTCTAAGTCCAAGATGGCGGCAGGACTGGTCCTGAGAAGGACAAAGGCCTGACGTAGGTCCGACGTTTGCTGGGGGCGCCAAGTACCGTGTACTCAGCGCTGGTCGCAACGCGGCGCGGCGTGGTTCGCTCGACTTCTCGGCTGACGCAGGGCGTCCGTGCGGCTTGGCTTGGCTGCGACGTCTGCTCTGCTCGGCTGCTGCTCGTCGAATGTGTTGAGAGCAACAACGCAAGTTTCAATAAATATTTCATCTCTGGCATTAGTACAGCAACACGGCGGACTTGCCAGTCACAACTTCCAATACCCGTCGGTTGTCCGACAAGTACGTCGGTTGATCTCCCCGTGCATGGTGGGGTTGTGTCCCCTTAATGAGGCGGCAGATGGCGTGCTGGACGCTAGATGATTGATGGCCATGTGGCATGTCACTGACCCCCCCGGGCCAGAGAACCGCAGAGGGGTGGGGGAGAGGGGGGAGGGCTGGCAGTGACAGGCAAATCACACTGCTCAGCACTATCGCCGTGTAGTGACGACGATGCAAATTTACGTCAGTACCTCATTAGTACTCAACGCTTGTGCATGACGTATTTGCAAGGTACGCGTGTGTCAGTTTCATCTGGTCATCTGGCACGTCAAACTAATGGTTAGAGAGAGCGTGAGAGGAGTTAGGATGAAGTTGCAGTGGGTGGTGGCAGTTGGGGGGGAAGGGAGGTGTCAGCTGAGCAAAGGACCTTGACGTCATGACTGCAAAAAACCACAGAAAAAGCAACAGACTTTTTTTTTTTTTTTTAGGTTTCTGTGATAGCTAGTGTACCAAAGACCTTTTCAATACTGTTTGATGTAGTCTCTCCCTCTCCATCTTCCAAAGTTCAGATGTGACGTCAGTGCTCAATCTTTGATACTGAGCCTGAGGTGCTTGGCCTTGCTCTGAAAAAGTCTTGCCGTTGGTCGTATTTAGAGCAGATGCAATATATTCTGCGAAATCTTGCTAGATATTGCTTTTAAAAAAATCATCTCATTTCCAAGAAAGGTTCAATGGCATGTACATTTTCCAGAAAATATTGATCCTGGTCAGTACAGCTTGCTTGTGAAGAAAAAGTTTCACTTCATTTCATTTCCAAGAAAGGTTCAATGGCACGTACATTTTCCAGAAAGTATTGAAGCTGGTCGGTACAGCTTGTTTGAGAACTGACAAACTACTCGGGGCGAAGAATCAGTTTTTCTTTCTCGTATGTGGCGCCGTTCATTTGGGCCTACCGTCGGGGGATCTCTCCGGTTACTCCTTCCTTGTCCACCCCACATGTCGGCTCTGTCGTTGTACTGGGGAATTTGCCGATTATATATCACTCCTTCAACTGTACAAGCCTCTCTTGTTCTCGGCTTCGCCGTCTAGCTGTGGCACCCGCCTGTTGAGAACTCCAGGAACTATACAAAACCAGAGGTTGCCGCCGTTCCTTTGCACGTCTTGCCTCTGTGATCTGGAACTCGCTTCCACGTGAAATGTGCCATTCGCGGTCAGTCGGCACGTTTAGACAAGCCTTATAAATCTTCTTGTTCCAGAAATCAGAATAGCTACCATGAATGCAATAGTCATTGCTGTACGTGTATCCATTTGTTTGAGAGAGTCTGTGTGAAGTGGACTGTCTGTGGTTGACTGTATTGGAGTGTCGATTTTTATGTTTAATTACAAGTTTATCTGTTTGTTTGTTGTTGTTTTTTAAGTGGAAAAGGGGCGTTCATTTTGATATCACACCCCCCCCCACACACACACACACACACACACACACGTGGAGAACTGGCCTCGCGTTTTTTTGTTGTTTTTTTTTTTACATGTACTTTATTATCCCTTTCGGGAAATTCGGGCTGCTTCCCCCGGGGGAAGCGCGTCGCCGCGGTGCAGCGCCGCCCAATACCTATCCTATATTTCTTTTACAATTTTGCTGGGGGAGGAAAGCCGGATAACCCGGAGAAAAAACCCCGATGAGCAGCCCGGTAGCCAGGTAAAACCGGTACTCACATATTACAAGCTCGACCTGGGCTCGAACCCACGCTTCATCGCCATGACATTGGTGACGGCCGTTCAGTAGCGCAGCGGCTAAATCCGACGCGCTACCTATTAGACCACCGCTCACCCCCGACGTTACACCTACCCGCGGTAGCACGGCCATTAAAATAGTCACTAGACACGATGAAATTGTCCCCCTCACACACCCCAAAGACACTCGCCTAGCCAAGCAGCCAAAGACACACGCCAGGAACAACTTGTCCTTAAGGGCCAAAAGCCATAGGACGTAAAGCAAGCTAATGATGATGATGAAATTGTCCTTGTCATTCTGGCGAGACAGGATACGCGTGCACATTACTATGGTGGGGGCTGTAGCTGGCTGCAGTGTAGGGTCCCCCAGGGAACGGCATCCAAAGAACGGGGTCGATTTGACAAGTCTGTCCAATCCATTTTTATTGGGCATGGGATCCGAACCCACAGCTACACGACATTGAGGCCAAGGTCGGCAGGCCGGACATAAAAATGTCACTGTACGCAGATGACCTGGCCATTTGGACTGAGCTGCCCACTCAGTTGCCAGGAAAGACGGCTTTCATGAAAAAAGTTGTACGAAAGATGGCGGACCAAATTTCAGTCGTGTGTGGATGACATCCAGGGTTACATGGGGCAGAATGGCTTCCAGCTCTCCCCGGAGAAAACATCACTCGTGGTGTTCTCCAGGACAAACGGAGCGAAGAACGCCATGTCCATACAAATCGGAAACGTGACCATCAAGCCTTGCAGCGAGGCTAAGTTCCTGGGAGTGACACTGAACGAACGCCTGCGGTGGCAGCCGCACATCAGCAACCTAACCGCAAAAGCTTCGCGATCAGTGAACCTGATCAGAATCCTCCAAGCCCTAGAGAGAGGTTTTAGTTTTTAGTTAGTTTAGTCCTCTTTATTCCCTGGGGAACATAGGGCTGCAACCACACTCCGCCAGCGCACTCGGTTCTGGGACGCCCTCTTTAGTTCGGCCCACGTCGTTCCGGCGGCCTTGGCTTCAGCGTCCGTACTCCTCCGCCAGGTCTGCTTCGGTCGGCCCACTTTGCGCTTTCCCTGGGGGTTCCAATCAAGGGACTGCCTGGTGACATTTGATGTTGGCTTTCGCAAAGTGTGTCCGATCCATCCCCATTTCCTTTTCTTGATCTCCTGCTCGATGGGGACCTGTCTTGTTCGCTCCCAGAGGTCTTGGTTGGTGATCACCAGTGGGTATCTGATGTTGAGAATGTTGCGGAGGCATCTGTTGATGAAGGTTTGCAGCCTGTGGGAGCCTGTCTTGGTGGTGCGCCATGTCTCCGAGCCATAGAGTAGGACCGACTTCACATTTGAGTTGAAGATCCGGATCTTGTTTCGCAGGGATAGGGCTGTGGATCTCCAGATGGGGCGCAGAGTGCGAAAGGCATGTCTGGCTTTGTTGGTGCGGCTCTTGATGTCTTCGTCCGTTCCTCCATCCTTGCTGACAACGCTGCCGAGGTAGATGAACTTGTCCACCTCTTTGATGTCTTCCTGGTGCAGCTGGATGGGGTCGTGCTGTTTGTGGTTGACTCTCATGACTTCGGTCTTGCTGATGTTGATCTTGAGGCCGGTCTTCTCAGCTTCTTCGGCGACTCTGTTCAGCTTCTCCTGCGCATCTTGTTGCTTGTGGGAGAGGAGGGCGATGTCGTCCGCGAAATCCAGGTCCTCGAGCTGTTTGCTGAAGGTCCACTGGATCCCTGTCCTCTTACCGTCGGTGGCTTGCCTCATGACCCAGTCGACCACCATCAGGAAGATTGTGGGTGAGAGGATGCAGCCTTGACGAACGCCGGTCCGTACTGTGAATGGTTCTGTCAGTTTCCCGTCGTGGATTACCTGGCAGGTGGCATCTTCGTACAGCTGTCGGATGATGTTGACAAACTTTGGTGGAAAACCGTAGTGAGACATCAGCTTCCAGATGACCTCCCTGTCAACACTGTCGAACGCCTTCTGGAAGTCAACGAAGGTGCTGTACAGGGGGGTCTGCCACTCCAGGGACTGCTCGATGATGATCCTCATCGTGGCTATGTGATCAGTGCAGGATCGGTCGTTGCGGAATCCTGCCTGTTCCTCCCGGAGTGTCTTGTCCAGCGCGGTCTTCAGCCTCTCCAGGATGGTCCTGGTGAGAACCTTCCCTGGTATGGACAGGAGCATGATGCCTCGCCAGTTGCTACAGGATGAGAGGTCCCCTTTCTTTGGCAGCTTTACCAGGTGTCCCTTCTTCCAGTCTTGTGGCACGCTCTCGCTCTCCCAGATCTTCCTCAGGAGCGGGTGCAGCATATCGGTGGAGGTCTGGATGTCGGCCTTGAGGGCTTCTGGTGGTATGCCGTCGGGGCCTGCTGCTTTGCCAGACTTGAGGGACTTGATGGCTTTGATGATCTCGGTCTTGGTAGGGGGGCTGGTGCTGATGTCGAGTAGCTGGGCTGCCGGTGGTATGTCTGGTGGGACTGGTGGTGGAGGCCTGTTGAGCGTTTCCTTAAAGTGTTCAGCCCACCTTGTCCTTTGGTCTTCCTCTTTGGTGATGATTTGTCCGTTCTTGTCTTTGACTGGTCTGGTGGGGTTGTTATTTTTCCCAGAGAGTGTCCTTGTTATTTCGTAGAGCCGTTTCATGTTCCGTTGTCCTGCTGCTGTTTCTGCTTCTTCTGTGAGGTCGTTGATGAAGTTCCTCTTGTCGTTCCTTGCGCTCCTCTTGACCTGCCGGTTGACGTCCCAGTATTGAGCCTGCAGGTCGCGCTTGTCGTCTTGGTCGTCAGTGTGGTTGATCAGGTCTTTCAGGCGTTTCCTCTCTGTGATGAGGTCCCAGGTGTCAGATGTAAGCCACTCTTTGTGTTGTCTCGTCTTCTTTCCCAGCACTTCCCTGCATGTTGCTGTCCAGGTTTCTCGCAGGTCGTGCCAGTGCTCCTCGATTGTCTCTTCAGGTAGTGTGTCGAGAGCGCTGAATCTGTTCCTCAGCTCACATCTGAAGGCGTTGGTCTTGACGCTCTCCTTCAGACTGTGCACGTTGTACTTGTGGGATGGTCTGTCCGCCTGGTCTCTGTAGGCCTTCAGCTTGATCTTGATCGCTGCAATGACGAGGTGATGGTCTGAGGCTGCATCAGCTCCCCGCTTTGCTCGGACGTCCAGCAAGCTTCTTCGCCACTTCCTGCCGATGGTGATGTGGTCGATCTTTTTTACAGTTCTTCCGTCCGGTGATGTCCAGGTGGTTTTGTGGATGGTCTTGTGGGGGAATATGGTGCCTCCGATGACCAGGTCGTTGGTGGTGCAGAATTCTGTGAAGAGCTCTCCGTTCTCGTTCTGTGTCCCTGTTCCGTGTTTGCCCATGATGAGTTCTCTGTCTGTGTTGTCGGTGCCCACTTTGGCGTTGAGGTCTCCCATGAGGATCTTCAGGTCTCTTCTCGGTGCTTTGTCGAGGACGGCTTGGAGCTGCTCGTAAAAGTTCTCCTTTTCTTCCTCATCCGCCATGTTGGTGGGAGCGTAGCACTGGAGGATGGTGACTTTCCTGCCCTTTGAGTTGAATCTGGCGCTCAGGATCCTTGGTGACACTGGTTCCCAGGACAATAGTGCTTGTGTTGCTTCAGGTGTCATCAGCAACGCTACTCCGTGCATGTGTGGTTGGCCGTCTTCGTGTCCGGAGTAGAGGATGGTGTCTCCGGAGGTGAGTCGAGTGCGTCCTGTTCCTGTCCATCTTGTCTCACATAGGCCGAGCAGCTTCAGATTGTATCTATGCATTTCTTGACTCACTTGTGCTGTCTTTCCTGTTTCGTATAGGGTTCGGATGTTCCAGGTCCCTATCCTGGCTTTGGTCTTGGCTGTCAGAAGAGTAGTCGGCGCACTGGCTTCCCGAGGGCTTTCACCAGCTCGCGTCATGGGCTCTACTAGAGAGGACTCTTCCTGGACCAAGTTGCGTTGTAGATCTGTGGTTGTAGTTTCTGTAACAGGTTTTGTTTTTAAAGAGTTGGGTTGTTAGCCCTACTCAAACCCCCAACCTGGAGGACCAGTGAGTGCGCTTCGTCTGGCCTCTACCCTTCGACCTGTCCAGCATGGGTGGCCCTACCAGGAGATGAATCTCCCGCCGGCATAGCTCTCGGGGTCATGGAGACACGCAAGCCCCATCTCCAACGGCAAGGATGCACTCATCGATGGGGCCTAGAGAGAGGGGGCACGAGGAATAGGAGTGATGTACAAAGCGAGATCCTCTTTCTGGCCCATCAGATCATCACGAAGGGAACCATCTTAGCCCTCATGTGGCTACCCTCCCACAGCGGGATCAGAGGAAATGAGCTGGCCGATCGCGCGGCCCGGGACGCCACCGGCGATGGCATGGAAGCAAAACTACTCCAGACACTCAGTGAAGTAAAAAGTAAGATACAAAGAGCGGTCCACACTCTCAGAGAGAGGAGACTCCGTGCATTGTGCGAAGAAAATGGCTGGGTCCACCTCCCGGGTGGCCAAAACCACGTGCCACTCTTCCCGCGCAGGCACTCTGCAATCATCTGCAGAATACGCACACTGTGCTGCGCACACACATGGAGTAACGACCTCTGCCAGTGTGGGCAGCCCCCAGACGTCCGCCACATTGTAAACGGTTGTGATGGCCTGCCCGCCAAAGACACACGCCAGGAACAACTTGTCCTTAAGGGCCAAAAGCCATAGGACGTAAAGCAAGCTAATGATGATGATGATGATGAACCCACAGCCTTTACGATGCTAGGTGACTGCTCTACAATCCGAGCTTCTAAAGTCTCGTGGGAAGTAAACACATGTGTACACGACCCCCTCGCACGCCCAATAGGTTGAGGTGGATTTTATCGCCGTTATTACCCGTAACCTGGAGGACCCAGACTCAACACTAAAATATCCACTACTTGTTGGTTCTAGCGCAAGGGTCATTGACCAAGCAAAAGTAGGCAGCAGCCAGTAGCCACACCATTAGGTCTATAGTAACCAATAGTACTTAAGTGTGGGAGGATTTGACTGGTTACGCAGAATAGCACCAACATCAGTTAAAAACCTTTCGAGTGTGTCGTAAACGGAGACGATTCAATGTCAGAAAAGTGGCAACCACGCTATTACGTTAGACTGATGCCGCAGATCACATTGCATAATTATGGGGCTTTACTGTATTGTACGGTCTGGTGCGTAGCATCTTGGCTGCAGGTGCAGAGTATCTAAGTCAGTTTGAGAAATCAAGTGCATTTCAATGAATCTCCGACTGGGAATCTTGTTGGTGGTCTAGAGGTTACACGTTAACCAAAACTGTTGTCTTGGCTCGAGTCCTTCGCGACACAAATGGAGACTGATGGAAGAGGATAAGCCGGTGTGTGTGTGTGTGTGTGTGTGTGTGTGTGTGTGTGTGTGTGTGTGTGTGCGTGTGTGTGTGTGAAAGGGGAGATGTACTGAATACTGGATACACTGTATATTGGCAACCACCAGCGGGTTTATCCTGGCTAAACGCGCTTCATGAATACCCGCTCCCCCCCCCACCCCACCCCCCACCTCCTACCCCCACCCCGACTGTAGCGTGTCTGTATTCACAGTGTCACTGATCTGTAAACTGATTTGAAAATACTTCTTGCAGCGACTGAAGTGTACCCGCCACCCTGACCCAACACACACACACACACACACACACACACACACACACACACACGTCTGACGGACCAAACATTTTGTCGGTATGCAAATCGATCGTTTTATATTATATATCCCCTGTCCATCCTTCAGTCTCCACCCTCAATTTCCTCAGACTACCAGGTACTACACCAGTCTCAGGCTGCAGCAGAACTGTGGACGATTTGCTTCATCCAGCTGACATTCTGGGCTAGACTCAACATCCAGTCGAAACGACCAGGTCTGGTATTCATGAAACGTGTTTAGTCTTGGATAAACGCGTTTAAATCTAAGCGGGCGTATAAAAAAGAAAGGGAAATTACTACTGTTAAAAGGCCCGTTCAAACTTAACGGGTTTATCGTAGCTAAACGAGCTTCATGAATACCAGGCCTGATAAACTAACAACCGGCCGAGACGCAAGTCGCTCAGTCAGCAATCAGATCGCGCGCAAAGAGAACCGTCAAAGCGAAAAGTTTAGTCTCGGTTGTCCAAGGGGGGGGGGGGGGGGGGGGGGGGGGGGGGGGGGGGGGGGGGGGGGGGGGGGGGGGGGGGGGGGGGGGGGGGGGGGGGGGGGGGGGGGGGGGGGAGGGGGGGGCAATTACCTGTCAGGGGTGACCACTCTCCCAATAAATTACCCGTGACGCAACACCCGCCGCTAGTTATCGCCAGGGGTTGGCTAGTGGTGTCTGGGGGCGCTGCTAGTTGCACGAAACTTTATCCGTGGTTAGTTTACATCACCAGGTACACCTGACCTACAGCTATGTAATCGCAGGCACGAGCTCCCCTGGGCGCAGCGGTTCAGTGCGCGGCTTATTTGGTGGCTAGAGTTCAAATCCCCGGGGGGGGGGGGGGGTTAGTTTTTTAGTCCTCTTTATTCCCTGGGGAACATAGGGCTGCAACCACACTCCGCCAGCGCACTCGGTTCTGGGACGCCCTCTTTAGTTCGGCCCACGTCGTTCCGGCGGCCTTGGCTTCAGCGTCCGTACTCCTCCGCCAGGTCTGCTTCGGTCGGCCCACTTTGCGCTTTCCCTGGGGGTTCCAATCAAGGGACTGCCTGGTGACATTTGATGTTGGCTTTCGCAAAGTGTGTCCGATCCATCCCCATTTCCTTTTCTTGATCTCCTGCTCGATGGGGACCTGTCTTGTTCGCTCCCAGAGGTCTTGGTTGGTGATCACCAGTGGGTATCTGATGTTGAGAATGTTGCGGAGGCATCTGTTGATGAAGGTTTGCAGCCTGTGGGAGCCTGTCTTGGTGGTGCGCCATGTCTCCGAGCCATAGAGTAGGACCGACTTCACATTTGAGTTGAAGATCCGGATCTTGTTTCGCAGGGATAGGGCTGTGGATATCCAGATGGGGCGCAGAGTGCGAAAGGCATGTCTGGCTTTGTTGGTGCGGCTCTTGATGTCTTCGTCCGTTCCTCCATCCTTGCTGACAACGCTGCCGAGGTAGATGAACTTGTCCACCTCTTTGATGTCTTCCTGGTGCAGCTGGATGGGGTCGTGCTGTTTGTGGTTGACTCTCATGACTTCGGTCTTGCTGATGTTGATCTTGAGGCCGGTCTTCTCAGCTTCTTCGGCGACTCTGTTCAGCTTCTCCTGCGCATCTTGTTGCTTGTGGGAGAGGAGGGCGATGTCGTCCGCGAAATCCAGGTCTTCGAGCTGTTTGCTGAAGGTGGGGGGGGGGGGGGGGGGGGGGGGGGGGGGGGGGACTAAAATCAGAACCATGTCTATGCATGTCTTTGATCCAAAAAAAAAAAAAAAAAAAAGATGGTAAGGTTGTAAAGGTTACCGTGGGAATGCAGTTTTTGCGGCAATGAAGGTGCATGGTAAACGCATTTCACAATCTGTATGAGCCGTGACCGTTCTGACGTTATTCTGAGTTTTGCGTAATAGTGGCGGAAGTTGCTTCAAGTCTCTATCCAGAACATGATTGTAAACAGAAATAATGTGAAAGTTTCTATAGAAGTGGGTGAAAATGTAGATGAGTAATTTGTACACTTATCATACACAGATCAGAGAACGTCATTCATATTGATGAAAGGTGAATGTGGGTACTTAGCACTAAGTAGAATTTAGTGATGCATGTGTAGATGGAAAAAGAAAGTCAAGGACCAACACAAGTCCTATTTCATTTTCTTTGCTTTCACAGCGTCGTCTGACATCTTGTCAACACAACTGTGGAGTTTGGTTAATTTCTCTTTACACGTTTACGAAATATGACCGTTTCAAAACAACATGACGACTTGAATGTGACCCTTTTTTTTTCCTTTTTTTTTTTTTTTAGCAGTGTATGTTGTGTCCCAAGTGACTGATTCTGGTGCACAGAATGAGTGCATCAGTTCAATCAAACGTTTTCCACAGCGTTGTTGTGTGTCATCCAAACCTGCTGTGACAGTACTTTACTGACTTAGACCCATGGCTCCAAGTGGAGCATAGGCCATCTCCAGCCCAGTTGGTTGCCTGCTTGCTTAGTTCTTGTCAGGGCTTGGCCGGCGTGTGGTGCTGGATGCTGGATGCTGGCTTCCTGAGGGTGTGTCCAATCCAGCCCCACTTCCTCCACAGGATCTGCTTGGCCACTGGTTCCTGTTCCTGCTCCCATAGCTCTTCGTTTCGGAGTTGTGACATTCAGGAGCCCGCAAAAATGTCCACGGCTTGTTAGGCTGTGTACGATAACCCCTCGTGACAAAAATCAGTCTGCTGCCTGTCCCTTAAAACGCTAGGAGAGTAACGCAATGTCGGTACTCTCTGGCCAAACAGCCAGATCTCACACTGATTAAATGTTGACAGACTGATTTCATTTTTGTCCTCTCTCCTTCGCCATCTGCCGTGGCCCCAGGTTCATTTAACAAGTCTATGGAGTGCGATTAGCACATAGGCAAGTATCGCTGATAACTGCTGGCTCCATGTCTGTTACCAAGGTGCCTCACACAGGGCTGTTGAAGGGGCCTTTTTGGTGCTAACCATGCCCCCTCCATCCACAGTCCAAAGTAAGTCACCTGGCCCCTCCATACTCTCTCTCTCTCTCTCTCTCTCTCTCTCACACACACACACACACACACACACACACTGACACTCTGACACACACGCACGCACGCACTGCACACGCACGCACGCGCATGTAAACACGCGCAAGAACGTTTTCCCGGTCAGTTTTTGTCCCTTTCTTTCATGTTTGTTCAGTCTTTATTTCCCCCTGTTTGTCGACAATCTTCTTTCAGCTGCACATTGACATCACAACCGCCGCGCCACCTACACGGCTTGGCCTTAGCAATACTAATTTGACGGAAAGTGGAAATTACAGGAAGTGGTGTTCAATTTCCATTAAAGCAACTGGACAAAATAATTATTTCTGCCACCTAACACCTCTCCATCCCATCCCCGTTATCTCCTGCAAACGCTGCATCTCCTTACATCAAGCGCATCAATTTATTCATACCGGCACCTGAAACCCGGCATCACAATACAATCGGGTGGTGGAAAGGTCAGCTCTGCTACTGAAGCTTCGGAATTTAGAATTGCATTGTTGTCGTTGTTATCGTTGTTAATAATAATAATAATAAT